>VZSG01000114.1:1504977-1563005 GCA_013398315.1 Nothoprocta pentlandii | reverse complement strand
TTTTTTTTTTTTTTTTTTTTTTTTTTTTTTTTAGCTCATGGAGAGAAGACATCAATCACAGGCTAATGTCAATCCAATGGAGAAAAAATGTGTCTTATCTCAAAACCATCCCAATGATGTGTCCGGGAGCAAGTCCATGGAGGACCTTTCCTTGCATAACATCAGGCCTACAAGAAGCAATCTCAGAGGGCTCCTGACCAGCTTTGATACCCCTAGAGCCACTCCAAGGAATAAGACTTTATCTTTTACTCCACTCAAGACAGCAACTCCCAGTGGTGTCTTGAAAAAGAGGGAAGCTGACATCAGCATCATGACAACTATCCTGCCACTGAGTAGGGAGAGAAAACCCTCTAAAGATGCATCCTTTCCTTCATCTCTTCAGGGCAATCAGAGGACGGCACAATGGAGTCCTACCTCCATTCCATGGAAAGAGTCTGCAGCAAAGGTTAGTGGGTGCTCTTCTTCCAAAGCTCCCCCAAACTAAACTGTTAAAAGCTGGCAGATAACATCACCAGGTCTCCAAACACATGCTGAGTCTCCCTTGTGCCACATTTTGCAGCTCTGTTACTCTACCCAGACAGAACACATCTTCTAGACCCAATGCAAACATCCTTTTTTTCTTCTTTCTGTGCTCTGATATAGTGTATCTCTAATCCCATCCATCTCAATGATTTAATGCTGTCTGTTATCAAGAGTACAAGTCATATTTTCAACAGTCTACTCTTTGCAATGATCCCTCCTCTGATAACTGGAAAATAGAATGGGAGGAATACCCTCAGGGTACCCCTGAGGACAGACACTTAAATGAGGCTGTAGAATGTCTGTTTTCTCACTCTCTTGTGAGCCACAAGCAAAAAAACATCACCTGTAAGCACACACAGGTCTGAGATCTGCAACCCTTGTCTTAGCTAACATGACAGGACCATGACCCAAACCCCCTGGAATGAGGGAATTAGTAGGAATGACATCTACGTGGGAAAGAGACCTAAATCAATTAAACAAGAGAGTCCCATTAAGTCATTACCATCAGGGATTTTAATACTGGACAAAATCCAGTCTGACATGGGTAAGCCCATCTCCTGCTGTATGGTATTGCCCCACTGGTTACTGCTCCACAATAGGGTCTGATTGCTTCATGAGGAGTGCAGTGAAGGTCAACTTTGATCCTTGCTGAGCTTGAGAAACTGAAATCATTGTGGGGACTGATAAAGGAAATAAAGGGATAAACCTGACCCAGAAGGAAAAAGCAGCAAGGATGGCCTAAAAATCTTAGGTGGTTACAGAAATTACTATTCCTCTCTGAAAACAAAGGGAGGTTGTGCCTAAAGGACTGTGAAGCACTTATTGGAAAGAACACAGCAAACCCAAGGCCATGGTTATGTCTGTCTGCAAGGAGAAAAGCCAAACTAAGCCCCAAATCTGAAGGTGACATCAGAACTACCTTCACCTCTAGAAACCTCCTGGTGCAGTTGCCTTCTCCACACTTGGGCTTTGCTTGATTCCTTTGCTATATTTATGTGAATTTAACTGTTTATAGGACTCTAACTGTTATCTTTGCTGCATAGGAAGGGAAGATCCCCAGTGACAAACAGATGACCATCCCCAAGGCTCCAGAGACAACCTTTGACTCATCCACGGGCCGAATCTGTGAGTTGGATTTATTTTGGTTCCCAGTCATCATTGCCTCTCTAGTGCCAGCTCTGTAGTTGCAAGTAGGAAGATACCTCTTTGGTCCAGGAGGGAAGCAGTATTTCACACTTAACCTGTAACAAAGAGCAGAGGTTGGTGGAGCAATTCTGGCCCCTATCTGCAGGTTCACATGGGTTCTTCCAGGAATGCTGCGACGGAGAGTAGCAGAGGATAGGGAGTGTAATGAGGAGAGCAGGCAGCCACATAAATGAAGCTCTATTCCTTCCAGTCCTAAACAGGCTGATCCACCCATTACACAGGGTTGGCAAATCCCAAAGTAGCTCAGGATTGGGCCATTGAGCCTTGTTGACTCTTCCTATGCTTTTATTGCAGCATTTAAAAATAGCTCGAATCAAACACAAGGGCAGGAACATCCATGTTGAGTTTGGTGAGTAATTCCTGTCCTGCACCTCAGTCATGAGGGTGGGAAGTTTGTACCTAACTAAGGAGTCTGGCTGGACTCCCTTTTGCATTTGGCAGCAGCAGTGTATGAGACACTATCCTTGGCCCCAGATAGGATATGTAAGTGATCCCTAATGATATGATATCATTGGCATTACTGCAGGTCAGGGTTATTTCAATGCAAGAGGCATCTGTGAACAGTGAGAGATCCAAGCTGAAGCCTTGCGTGGGAAAGAGTTGAATTTTACCAAAATCTCTGCCAGGAATGTCTCACAGATCTTGGAGAAAAAAAAAAAAAAAAAAAAAAAAAAAAAAAAAAAAAAAAAAAAAAAAAAAAAAAAAAAAAAAAAAAAAAAAAAAGGAGGGAGAGAGAGAGAAGAGGGAAAGAAAACCTCTTATAATTCCATAATGGCTGGATCTGAGACAAGCAGGACCACCCTGCCTGTTTTGGACCTGATTCTGGAATCCAGGGATCCCATTATCCATCTGTCTAGCATTTTTCCTTTCCATTTCTTTCTTTTCAAGAAAAAAAATCTCATGCTGCCTGGAACTGAGACACTCTATTTAATTACACAACTATATGGGAAAAAACTATCTCATATGAATATATAGGCAAATGAAGAACTTCAAATTTCCAAAAAGTGGATGTTGCTACCAAAACGTGTGAAGGCACCATGTTCTCTTCCTAAACAGGATCACAGTATTAGATGACTTGTTCTTTATACACCGTTAGGAATATTTTTTCTGTGCTTGACTAATGATGAATCACTCTCTATTTTAGAGCTGTTCTCTAGTTTCTGAGTCAAAGACTTCATATTATCTCTGGCACCTCTCCTTTCGGTAGGGCTTTGGTAGGATGTGTGTGGTCCTTTTGGGGAGGCAAACACAGCCAAGAAGAGAACTAGGGGCACAACAGCTGCCTCTGATGCAAACTCTGAAGTTGCTCAGAGACAGGATTTGCAATGTTTCCTCAAGATGTCAAGGAACAAGTTGTCCCATATCTCCTCTGGGATGAGATTTGTCCAAACCTAAACATGAGCCACTCCTAGTCATTCACATGGAGTTAGAGAGGTATCGATACTCCACATGTCCAACATGTGGAGCAACGCAGGTCTGCTACAGGAGCTTCCCAGACGTCTCCCAGGCATTCCTGGTCCCACAGGCTAAGGAACAGATGCCCAGTTGAAGTAGTGACCTGGAATAGGAAAGGCAGAGTGTACTGGATGTTTTGAAGCCACACTTTGTTATAAAGTAAATCACAGAGGATGTTGCTCAGGCTCTACTTGGGGCTCAGCGGATGTATGGACAACAACAGCTTGGCAACGCTCAACGCAGCTCTGCTGCCTGGCATTTGGCTTGTGGGCAGTTGCATGTCTGTGCAAATGATTCACTGCTGAATAATGACACATATAGTCAAAGCACGAGCTGCTGTACCTGCATCCAGACACGCTTCAGTCATCTCCAGGACACTGAGGGAGTCTTGAGCATTGCTCAAAGGGAGCTGAACCATCACTCACCAGCAACCTCCCCGGCCACCCCAAAAGAATCACATAATCCAGAGGAAGCTGTCACAGAGGATGTCACTTATTAAAAGGGTCCAAGAGGCTATAGGAAGCAATAATGAGGTTAAATGTGCAGTGAAAGACTTGCACAGTATCACAAAATACTTCCCAAGGAGGAAGGCAGTAAATCAAGGAACCATGTTCCCAAAGGGAAATGGTGGAAAGCTGGAACTCTTTAATATTAAACAGCAGAAGACACCAGCTAATTTACTGTAGGTGCAATCTCTTGAGCATGCTGGGTTTAAAAATTAACAACTACTAGATGAATTTTGGCAGTGAGAGAGACAGGAACCGCAGCCAAGAAACAGGAGAGAGGGGCTTGCGTGTGGGCATGCCATTCCCCTGGCTCACGCACAGATATCCGCTCCTGCACGTACGTATTAATATAGCTCCATTATTCAGTGCTTTCAGCTGAAGGGCACGCAGGGATGTTACCTCCATCCAGAGATGGAATGGGAGTGTGACGCGACTGCAGATTGCAGAGCTGCCTCCAAAACGCATTAATTCCCTCCTCCCCTTTCCCCCTTCGCCTTTCTGCGTTCGTTTGTGACTCTACCCAGGGGGATTTTGCGGGTCCTGGCGAGGAGGGGAGGCGAAGGGGAGTGCGGGAGCAGCCGCTGCCTCTCGGTGCTGTTGGCTGCCCCGTCACCAGTGCAGGGAGAGCTGCGTTGGGCTGCAACGCGCGCTGGACATGGGGTGGCCGCTCCTGCAAGGGGGTGCGATGCCATCTAGCGACAACAAAGCCGCTTCCTTCAGTCCCCAACCCCGTCCTCAGTGCATACAGTGCTGCACATCAGCCCATCCGCGCTGCACCTCCATACAGGGGTGGAGGGAGGTTGCCAGCCCTGGCACCCCAAAGCCTGGCTGCCAGTATGCAGGGAGACCCCCAGTTGAAGAGAAAAAAAGGAAGGCAAAAAGAAGCCAGCAGCAGACACCTTCCCTTTGCACCTTCTCCAGCCTGCCGGCAGTCGGTGTCCAAGGTCACAGGCAGCTTTACGGGCTGCCCTGGGAGCACAGCAGGTTTCCCAGTCCTGCTGTTCCCACACAGACAGCACAGGCAGGAGCACTGCCTGAGCAGCAGTGAACACTTAGGGGCAGCATCAACCGAAACAGACAATTTAGCCCCATTGTTGGGCTTCTCCCAAAAGATCTTGTCTCTGCATGCATAAGAGATCTCTGGCCTAGGCTGAAGAGCCTTTCCCCAACGAGCTCCTGTCTTCTTTTCCCTCCACCGGGGACATGTCATCCCAGTCTCGGGTGAGGGCTCAGAGCTACACTCCGTACCAAGACTCGCATCCCTGGGGCTGCTTCTTTCTCCTGGCATACTCTTTCTTCCCGTCATGCTCCAGGCACTTCTCAGAGAGACTCAATGCCCCATTGATTTTGTTTCTGCTTTCTAATAAGTTGGCATCTTCCAGACAGGAGAAAAAAAAAAAATCTCCCTGGGGGCTCTGTGGAGCTGTCAGGTAGCGTAGCTCTCATGAGCTCGTGTGGGAGAGCTCCTGGGAAAGTAGGTTGCTGTGGAGGATGATTGCAAGGAGCACACATGGAAGACAGAGCCCGTAGTGGGGTCAAGACCTCCACATAGGGCAAGGGAGATGGACGGACAGGGAGGCAGCATGACTAGGAATACATGATACAGATCACCATGCACTTGTACATATGTTGCATGGTATAGCGAGGCAAACAGATGGGCTAGCACACATTACGGATCAAGAGGGAGACCCACATGGGTGGATGGATGGATGGATAGGCCCTATGCATTCCTCCTAGGCATGCACGTGCCATGGTGGCAACATATGTGTGCCCACTGGGAGCTGCCAACTGCACTGATGTGTCCTGCCCTTCACCTTCTGCTTCTGTTCCCTCCCATCCCTATGGAATAAGTAAGACCCCCTCCACCCTGCATATCGCTCCCTGCTTTGCTGACTCTCCTCTGTCACCCTGCGTATGAACAACCCCTTTGCCTGAGCCAGTGCATAGGACAACACTTGCCATTCCCAACTCTCTGGTTCACAGCTTGACTGGCAGTCAACAACCTGTCCATCAGCTGCCTGACAACATCCCTCACTTCAGAGCAGGGTGAGAGTCTTCCTGGATGCAGGGCTGAGCAGAGACTCTCATCTCAGTGGGGTCCAGTAATGCAGTGACTGGCAGGGTATCTAAAAGAATCAGGCTGTTACAGCGGGGAGAAGTTGGCCCTTTCAGGAGGATGGGTGAAAGAAGATGTTCATCTGGAGCTGGATGTGATGTGACATGATGCCATTCGACACATGCTGCATGGGATGTGGTTTTGGGAGGGAAATCTCCTGTGGCATGCGGAACTGCTGCCTAAACTGACATGGAGCATCCTGTGTAGGGAGTTACACCTGGAGACCTGCAGGGAAGGCAGAAGGATCCTTGCTGCCCTCCTTGGCACCCTTTATCAGTCTTTCTCAATAGCATTCATTTGGAGGGAACCAAGAAACACAAGATTGCAAACTGGAAGATTAGCACCCACGAGTTGCTTGGCCCTCTGGAGCCAAGAGCACAGAGACCCTTTAGGAAGCAGGATATCTCTGGCTCCTCAGCACAATGTTGCTGACATCTTCAGGTGACCGGGGAGACAACTAACCCCCCTGGAACAGCTAGAGGGATGTCCAAATGCATGGTGAAGTGGTGGAAAGAGCTTCAGGTCAATAGGAAAGTACTTTCACAGGAAGACTAAGGTGGCTTCTTTGCTACTACATGGAGCAGATATGTCCGGTTCATAAAATGTTCTTTGTGGCTAAACTCTCTCACCACAGCTGCAGTGTAGACACAGGGAACAGGCCCATGTTGTGTGGCATGGGGAATGGTCGGTTTTGGGTGCTGTGGTGCAAACACATTGCCTGGTGAAGTGCAAGCAGGATGGGACTAAGCATGGGTCTCTTGCCATTACCACCGTGTTTTGTGATTCTAAGCACGTCTGAACAAGTGCTTTATTTCAGGTGATGATGGCATCTGGGTTTACTCTTCAGTTCTAGCACAGTAAACCCGTATCTCCTTCCAGCATCCCATAGTGGTTTAGGCAAGTTTAAACTTCCTAAAAGTGTCCTAAAAGTAAATCAAAAAGAGAGCAACAGGATCTGTTTCAGACTGGATTCTCCAGCTGGGAACTGCACGAATATCTCAACCTTGTAAAGGCATTAAAAGAAAATGCCTGTTAAAATAAGCCCCAATTCTCCAAGACTTTGGCTGTGAATGTATTGGTAAATTAACAGGGCCAGGCCAGGGTCCCAGGCACTGACATAGTGCACAGGCCATTAAATTGTTAAAAATAGCACCCATTACCCAACTGAGATGTCAAGAGCCATCTGGGGCTCAGCACTTTATTATTATCTCCTCTGCAAACAGTGGCCAAGTCACCTTCCCATGTGAGGAAAGGAAGCAGCTCAAGGAAGGAGGTCATTTCTAGCTGATTACTCACAGGTCCTGCTTCCAGACAACAAGTCTAGTGTTGCTCCTGCCTTAGCAAGGGGAACAGTATCCCCTGTGGGGGTCTATTTACAGTCTTTTTGCAGAATTAAAAGGCAAATGTGTGAATATACACATATGGATGTATGTGTCTATAGAATAAGCTAGCAAGAAATGGGTTTTTTTTTCAATGAAACTCCTTGCTTTATGATTTAGCATGACAAAGCAATCAGCTCATTTGTCCTCCTTTGCACACATATCTCATTTTTCTTTCTCGCTCCTAAACCAGCACGTTCTGAAACACTTGATTTGTGAAAGAAATAAGGAACCAGAACGTGCAACTAGCACTTGCCACCTTCCCTGCTTTTCTCTTGAGACTTTTGCTGTGACAGGAGCCAAGGGGAGTCAAGCAGTGGCAATCACAGCCAAAGAACATGACAGTGAGTCAGGGAAATGACACTCCACCTTACACTACTGCTTGGAAACATCCCCTGTCGCGTACCGAATTACAGAGGGGGTATTTTCAATGAATAAACTCTGAAAATAAGCCAGGCCGTGAGACTTTCCCCACCATTGCGTAGGACTGCGAGAACTCATGATTGACTCAGCCTGATGGGATAGCAGCTACACTCTTCCCTAAAAATAGACCATGCGGTTCATCCTCTCAACATAGCCTAGCGCTTGGTGATAAAACCAGCTGTCTGAGACCTCTTAGAGCCAGTGAACAGGATCGAGGGCGAAGACAGCGGAGCAGGGTTCCATAGGATACGCTACAGGCTGCCTGGTCTGAGCTTCTCGTAGATTTCCGTTGGGACTGCCTATGGTGCCACACAGCCACCGAGGCTACTGAGACCTCTCTGTAAGTAATTTTGGGGTAGATTGGCATGGAGTGAAACTTTGCATGGACATGAACTTTGGGCTGATGATGAAGTACATGGAAAACAAAGTCTCTCGGTGTCTCTTAATATGAAAGAGGCATTTGCAGCTCTTGGAAAGCAGGGGATTTTGCTGGCCCAGAGCTTAGTAGATGCCAATGTGTGCTGTAGAATACTGTCCCTCTGCACTAGGGGTTGTAGCTTCTGTCTAGATGAGCACTGTTGTCTCAAATGTTTGGGCATGTTCAAAGGGGCTCAGGGCTTTGTACATGGGTGATTTTCCCCTGCCTCAAAGCATTTAAGTTTCTAGCTTTGACACTTAAAATCACAGCTCAGAACCTCAGCTTCTGCTCTCTCCCTCAGAGGTGTTGTGAGTTCCTGAGACTTGTGGCCAGGAGAAGGGCAGACTGGTGCTATAGGGTGAAAGGGAGACTTCTTCCAGATCAAAACCAGTGTCAGGGCTGGACACAACATGTAGGCAACAAAACGGAGACTCCTCAGAGGGAAATGACTCTTGTTCCTTCTTATATCCCTGGGGACTAGGAGGCAGGGTAGGATTTGTTCAGGAATTCTTTCCTGCATCAAGGGAAAAGTGAGAAATTTATTTGGGTCCCAGAGCATCATCTGTGAATTCTGCTCCAGGGAGGATGAGAAACAGAGTCTCTGTCCAAGGCAAGGGGAGAGAAGTTGCTCAGGAATTACCCATGCTCACTGAAACTACATGGCCTACATGAGGACCAGAAGGTCCACCAGGTTAACAGCATTAAAATAGCCACATTTCCTCCTGTTTCTGTTCATGTACAGATAGTTGGCTCCAAAAAACTGAACAGTTCTATAAGGTGGAGCCAAACCCTGTGTATTATTCCTGATTACCTAAAGCCACTGAGCTCCAAGCTCTTGCATCATGGCCAAGAGACCCTATGGGCCACTGAGAGCCAGGACACCACGGTGATCTCCTGCTTCTGCCGCTCTATCCTTGACCCCAGCAGCCTGAGCTCAAATCAGGAGTTTTCTGCTCATCTGCTCAGTGATTGTTAATCTTTCCTTCTGAGACACGTGTGACTTCTTCCACTTCTTTCCCATTCTTTAATTTCCACACATTTTTATTTTCTGGAAAATATCTGACAGTTCAGGTTTTTATTAGGAAAAACAAATATGGGGAAAAAGATTTGGAGCTGGTTCCTCACGTACAAATACTACTTCGTGAGAAGAGGCAAAATAGGAAAACCCTTGTTCTTGCCAGGCAAAATTGTAGATAATCCATTAGTGGCAATTAAGCATCCATCAAACACAAAATTTCCAGCACACACATCCACGTCTGGAAGACTTGGAATAGTTTTATTCCTGGAACGAGATCTTCTCTAGTGCTTTTCAGACAAGTTCTGGGTTTACCTGCAAGGCTCATGTTAACATCAGGAGGCAGGGGCGGTTCAAGGGCAGTTTGGCCCTTGAACAGAGGCAGCATTGCAGAGGATACAGAAGTCTCCTTCATGGGAAACTGGGCCAAGACACTCCAACCCTCTTGCCAAAGAGGGGAAAAACACTTCCATGCTGGCAATAAACCCAGGTTTGAGCACAGTAGTAGATGTTTTTGCCTGAAGTATTGTGCAAAATGGTATTTTATTCTTTTGAAGTCAGTCGTTCCTCTCTTCCCCCATATTCTCAGAGGCAGTTTGCCTCATTTAGAAGTGAACAGAAAAGCTGGGGGATCTCAGTATCTACAAGTGGGTGAGAGTTTTCTCTTTGAAAATTACTGCTATTTCTTTTTTTATTTCTTTCTTTTTCTGGCTATGGCTGTTTCTTCTAAAAGAGTTGATTTTTTTTTAACCTAAGTGGCAAAGATTTGAGACTAGATCGAAAACATAACAAAAATGAAAAAAAAAAAAAATGGGCAGAGTTTCAGCACTTCCTCAGAGATTCTTCAGATCAGATGGGGTTGCAGTCCCCACTCAGTGCATCTCCCCGCCCGCACCCTGACTCCCACATATACCATAGCATGGAGGAAAAATCATTAAAAATCCATATTGCTCCATTTCCTGCTGGCTTTCCCCTCTTGTCCTGGCCTTGCACGGGACATGCCATCAGGGATGCTTGCAATGACATTCCCAAGGTATCTCTCCATGGTGGTAACATAGGGCTTTCCTTAAAAGGCTTGGTATTCCCGGCATGCTGAGAAGCCCTCTCCCCAGGAGGGGTTA
The DNA here is from genome assembly GCA_013398315.1 of Nothoprocta pentlandii. Lineage (NCBI taxonomy): Eukaryota > Metazoa > Chordata > Aves > Tinamiformes > Tinamidae > Nothoprocta > Nothoprocta pentlandii. The sequence continues at coordinate 1,552,844 of VZSG01000114.1, read as the reverse complement.
TTTCAGTGGACAGCTCTGTGTTGCTTTTCCTAGGTTTACTAATCCATTGCATTTACTAATCCATTGCAGACAGCAGGGAGAGGGCGAGAAAGTGGCAAATCTGAGTTGTGTTTGACCTGTCTAGTCTGTTTATATCCCAAAAGTCAGGGAGCTGCTCTGGGTGATGGTTAGGGCCCCCTCCAAGGAGAGACAACCAAGCACCGGCTGGCCCAGTCAGGAGGGCTGTCCTCAATCAGCAATGCCACCGACAGCTGTCACTCGGTGAAGCTTCCTGGCATTTTTTTGTGAACCAGGAATAGTGTCTTCCACATTCCTGGATTTTTGCAATGTCCAAAAATAGCCCTGAACTGCCTCAGGGCGGATACTCATCTCTGCCTGAGGCTCAGTATTCCTGTCTCCTCTGAAGCTGTTTAAAGTACCTGTGGATGGTGACATTCCCCATGTATAGGAAGGTCCAGCTGGCATTAAGGATCCAAAAATGTTTGCAGAAATGACTGAAGACCTTAAAGTGTCAGTTTAGAGGTGCTGGAAATTGTAGAGATTTTAAAAGTCAAGTGCTGGAAAGAAGACATTCTTCAGTAGCTGTATTTTCCTTCCCTAGCTTTGTAAATGTGACTTTAACCACATGCACAATGTTAATTGTTTGGCTAGAACTTAGTAAACAATCCCTAAAGTAGGAAATAATGTTTTAAATCTCATTTCTTCTTTACCACAGCTGCTCTTTGGTTGTATTTTTTTATTTTGCTTATTTGCATAGCACCTTCCTCTGGTTCTGGCACTTTTCTTTGCAGACAGTTTCCCATTCCCAAATTCATATGTTAGCTCTGTGAGCCAGAGCTGTTCACATAATTGCAACATATGGCTTGCAGACTCTGCAAAATCTTTCTTCAAGCAGTCTAAGCAAGAGTTTTGGGGTTTTTTTTTAATACGAAATAGTCATTTTATTTATGATGTGCAGGAGAGATGTATTCCAGGTCCAAATCAGGGTTATGTTGTACTAGACATTGTCCAAATTTATTTGAAAGGATGAGAACTCCTCAAGGAAGTTCAGAATCAGAACAAGAGTGCTAGTGGGATTTGTACTGTTTTTGTTAGAAATCTGACTGTAATCAGGAGTACTCTTAAAACTGAGATGGTTAGCTGAATTTGCGAATATTTCAGTTTTTCACTTTTAGGTTATTTCCTGCTCATGCAAGTATATGCAAGTGTACATATATGTATATAGATATGTATAGAGAAAGATATATATGAAGACATTCAGATCAAATTGGTCAAAAAGCAGGTTCCTTTAAAAAGATAAAAAGACACAGCGGAGGAAGGGGCTTTGTTTATGATTACTGCCCGTGTAGCTGGTTAATTCCTGGAAAGAAAATCTTGAATTTCAGAGCTTCATTGCACACCATGGAACTGAAAATGAGTGAAAACGCTGTGGTTTGCAAATAGAGCCCAGTGTGATCCAGGAGCCGGGCAGCACTGCTGAGATGTTCAGAGATTCTGCTGATCGTTTGGTCCTTGAGGCAGCCCAGGACCCAGCAGCGGGTGCTCCCCACCACAGCCTCCACCACCCTTCTTCCCTCTGCTTTGCAAATGTGGGTGTTTTAACATGTCCTGCAACCTCAAGAGCAGGTCTCAAGGCCAGAAATGGTCACCAAACCCTCATCCAAGACCATCGCTGCTCTTGTACCTGCTGGTACCACTGGGCACCCTCAGAGCATCTCTCCAGCTAAGGGTGCCTGGGTGGGGGGTGCAGAGGACTAAACCTTCCCCCACTGACTGAGCGGTGCCAGCGGGCTGCTGGATTAAGCAGCAGTGCTGGTTTCTCAGCCAGCTTTTATTAGCACTCACCCACCCATGCAAATCCCCCAGCCTGGACGCGCCAGCAGCGCTGATGCTCCGGAGCCCCTTCCAAAGGCAGAGGAGGACAGAATCAGTGTGATTTGGTACACGTGGGGTCTGCAAAGGGAGGAGGACAGGGCATCCCCAAAGCAGAGGACCCTACGCACAGAAACTATCCAACTGTGGGTAGCTAACAAGCTGCCCTAAGGAGTAAGGAATAGATGAAACGTCCCAGGTGCCTGGGAAGACACCAGCTTGGAGAGACACAATACCAAAAAGCTGAAGTATTTCCATGCCAGACTCCTCCATCCCTTCTCAGCGTTGCTTGCTTAGCAGCTGTTGGGCTGGGGCTTGGGATAGCGTTGGAAGAAGCTGCCCAGAGAAGTGGTGGAGTCACCATCCCTGGCAGTATTCAAGAAACATGTAGATAAGGCACTTAGGGACATGGTTTAACAGGCATGATGGTGATGGGTTTGCAGATGGACTTGATCTTGAAGGTGTTTTCTAACCATAACGGTTCTATGATTCTATGATCTAAAAGCAAGATAAGCAAAGGGTTGGAAAACAGAGTGCTGACCAGATTTCTCATAGTTTCCTCTACTATTTTCCCCAGGGCATTGGGACATGGGTCCCTTTTCTCCCATTGTGTGTTGGGGCCTGTGGTAGCCAAGACCTGCCTCAGCCAGGGGTATTGAAACCATCTATGTCCTGCAGCACAATGCAGGCAAGGCCCTGGCACAACCTGGATTGTTGTGATGGGTTTTTTTCCTTATTTTTTCAAACAAGGAATATGGATTTTTCCTTTCCCCCTTGCTGGTGCAGTCCCATGCGCGCCCAGTCCCCACCACACGTCCCCCCTTTTCGCAGGCTGGCGGCACAAAGGGCTTTGCTCAGCAGCTGTGTTTGCTCAGGACGGCTGATTTTGGGAGCAAAGCCGATGACATGTGGTTGGCCGGGCGGCACGGGTCGCTCGGTGCTGACCTTGCAGCTTCCTTTTTTAATAGGTGACTCAGTCGCTCGGCAGCTCACTGGGCTCAGCGGTGGGAGCTGGTCTACAAAAGAGGACCAGCAGCAGAAGTGGTGGACACCAACAGGTGGGTAATATTGTTCCGCAGTGGGATATAGAGCATTAAGTAGAAAGCAAAGTGAGATGGAGATGCCTGTTATGGAGAGATGGGGTTTTCTTGGGGGAAGGAGCAGGGAGGAATTTTGCTAGTGATTTGTCTCCTGCTTGGTAGGATTTTGTTGTTGGATGTAAAACAGTTATGGTTCAAGAGAAAGAGACCTGTAACATTATCTTCAGCGGGAGACCGAGCGGTTGAGTGATTTATGGGCAATAGCAGCAGAGGAAGTGACTGCATTTTTAGATGAATATTTAAGAGTTTCTTCCCCCGTATTCCCTTCAATTCGCCCTTCTTCCTCCCCTGTCAGGCATGATTAGTGAACACAAATGAGTATGATGAATGATTTTCCACCACTGTGAGTTTCTCAATTTGGTGTTATGCAGATTTTTAAGCTCGGGTTTTTCCAAAGAGTCCTACAGTTCAGTAAGTGAAATCTCTGAAGAAATAATCTTGGCATAAGCAATGGGAATACTTAAGGGATTGCTTATTCCAGTGTACAGGAAGACCTCAAACTCTGCAGGGGAGATGCACAGTGCTAGAAAATCAGGACATTTCTGCTCATTGTAAGGATATTGCAAATTTGTTCCTGCTCCAAGAGTGCTTTGGGGTTTCCTTCCTTTTTCCTTCCTTTTCCCTCTTTTTGGACATCACTTTGCACCCTCTTTCCCTAAGAAAGAATCCCCACAAACCCCAGCCCTCCCTGCTCAGCCAGGCACAGCCACTGCAGCAGAGAGGCTGTAAACCGACCCGGAGCTGCAATGCATGAGACAAGGCACCAACTAAAGAAACACCAACAGCTGCTTCAACAGACAGGACTAAATTTGAAGTCCCTTGCATGAAATGCATGGGTTGGTCTGGCACTGGATCCTGGCTCAAATGGCAGTTTCCATGATGAAGCCCAGCTTTGGTATGGGATCTTCTCTCATATTCATCCCTGGGACAAAAGTGCTGTCAGGCCCTGGTGCCTGCCTCTGTATCGGACAGGAGGAGGGAGCATCGAGAGACTGTTTTCTTCCATTTTTTTGGTAATGAGGATGCTCTAATTGTTGGATCATTGGGTTTTGAGCTCCCTGGGGCACTAAACTGCTCTTTGATGGATGCATCACTCAGTGTGTAGCAAGGACCAAACATCCCAGCAGACCCTTTCATCTCATCTGGGTAGAAAAGTGTCTCAAACTGGGTCTCATCAGATGAAGCGTTAACATCTTTAATCTAATTTGCAAAATGCTCTTTGGTTTTGCTTCTTCATCCTCATCCCAGGAAGTTCCCTGCCTGCCCCGTCTCCCTCCTGGCGCTGCCTTTGCAGAGGTGCTGGTAGCTCTTGAGGTGTTTCAGGTGCTCTTGGCTGCAAGCATGACACAGCCTGGCTTTCTCATTAGCAGAGCCAACTGTTGTTGTTGTGCTCTTATCTATAATTAGCCCCTTGGAGACGAGCGACAGGATCAGGCTTTCTGTGAGCACTGAAGCAGCCCCTCGTCTGGCTGGCTCCAGTAGCCTCTATCTGTGGTGGGTAATTCTGTGAGAAGTGATAAGCAAGCACATGGCTTTGTAAACCCACATGGTGCAAAAAAAAAAATATGTTAAAAAGGAAAAATTAAAAAAAAAAAAGTCTGTGTAGTCAATGACAAGAGGAAAGCTTCAGCAAAACCCCTTTTTTTCTAATTATATTCCTCATTAAAACAGAAGTCCTGTGGCCTTGAGCTAGAGGGTGAAGGAATCATCAGCTCTGATGAAGTGCTGGTTTTCACTTTGTTAACTGCGGATCTCCATATAGTTGCATTACTGTTTTTTGGCTGGAGAGGACCATCAGGTGCCACCAGCCCAGCTCCTGGACAAGGAGCTTCATTGCCAAGAAGTTCATCTTCCCTTTTTACATGGTGGCCCACATCCACCCTCTTGTCTCTCTACAACAGAGGAAGCTCTTCAGAAGTGGGCTACAAGCCTCCAAAAAGCCTTCTCCAGCATGTAGTGGGCTGGTGTTTGTTAGCAGGTATCAGCACCAGATCCCGTGATTGGGGTGCCTTGGTGATGATTTGCCTGTTTCTTCCCAATTTCTAGGGTGTCATTCAGATCAAAACCAGGCATTTGATCAAAGCCTGCACTCTCCTGGACAGCCTGGGAAAAACTGATGTAACAAGAGGGTGATTTATACCCCAAAATGAAAGCAGGGAGAGAAATCTCATCCTTACCTGTCAACTTAAAGAAAACAAGCATTAAGGAAACCTCTTCTTATGTTTGCTCTCCTTATGTCCTAGTGACTTGGGCATTTAAATCCATGTTGCTTCCAGCTGCATCCCCAGGTATCCGACCTCAATTATGAGTCAAAATATCTGGGCATCTGTAGAAGCAGCTGGTTTCTAAGGGCAAGAGAGATTTGGAATCATGGACACATGGGATTTGTCACCTTTCAGCAAAATGCCAGCCAGTCTCTGAGGCTCTCATGGAACTCCCTCTGCTCTTATCTCTATGTTTTTTTGTTGGTGGCATTAGCTAGGAAGCTTATCCTAAGTCCCCAAGGGAACCAGGGTTGCATCAGCTGAAGCATCAGCTCCTGGAGTCCTGTTATTAGATGCCATTAGCTGTTATTTTAAAATAGAGATGAAATAAATTTCCTTGTCATGTCAGGGCAAAGTCTGGACTTTGTGGCTCAAAATCCAGAAAAAGAAGAGAAGAATCATAATTTTGTTTTTTATAAAATCTCATGATTTGGAGGGAGCTGAGTTTTGAAGGCAGAAAACATTATGATTATTGCAGTGCTTTCAATGTGCCTGTGTTTAAAAAGTACATCAGCCCATCCGTGCCTGTGCAAAAGCTGGATTTGTGAGCAGAGAGGCTATTGTCCAAGCAGAAAGCATTTCAAATGCCACACTAAGTCCGTCTGCAGCAATGCAAGTCTGCAGATGAAAGGAGAACCTTCTCGTGTTTTTTATAGCAGTAACAGAGAAATGACAACTCTGGCTAACCAGAGGGGCTAAGACATTCCATATAGACACAAATATGTCTATATTCTGCATCCTGCAAATGCATCCTGTTGACATCTGGTAGAATAATGAAGAAAAAAAAAAGGCAAAATTAGGTATGCAAACAGTGAAGATGCCTTGCAGAGTCCTCTGTAAGTGATGTGCTTTGCTGGTGCTCGAGGTCCCCATCACGTATCTCACTGTGCATGCCTGCCTCTGTTTCAGACGAGAGGAGGTGGCCGTCTTTAGGCATCTCGGACGAGACACTGCACCAAGGCCAAGGGAGGTCTGCGCCCTCCGTGAAGGAGCTCTCAGCTCTCTATCTCTCCCAGGCATCTGCTGCTGCTTCTCCTACTAACACCCCAAGGCGACCCGTAAGTACCCACGCTTTGCATGCCCCAAGCATCCATGCAGAACACTCAGTCGTGCACTCATCTCCATGCTGCATCCCTTCAAACCCATGCCTGCATCCATCATACTCTGACATAGGTCTTATTCTGCACACTCCCACTGTTATTCCCTTTACACTCACATCCCCTGCCCTGGGGGTGGTTTCATAATCTCTTCATAGACGCAAGGCAGTGATGTACGCTGGCTGCTGTGCTCCCCTCCCACTAAATCCCATGCCCAAGCAGTGAGGAAAGCAACCTCCTGCCCCGTGTGCTCTGATCTGCATGTAGTTCAGTAGGCAACGCAAGCCCTACTTCAAAGAGGAAGAGGACCTTATGGCCAGAGATGGAAAAACAGAGTTGGTGGATCCAAAACAGGAGGCTGGAAAGAGATTAGATCTTGGCTGAGCGAGGACCTGTGACGTCCTTTGTTTTCATCGTGAGATGAAGCTGCCAAGTGCCTCTTGGCCCAGGGCCCTAATCAGATTATGGGAGATAAACCACCTTCTGGCTGCAAGGGGATGACTGTTGTGATTTTGCACAGGTCTATCTTTTCATTCAGTAACTGGTTGGCATCACATGGCTGCACATGTGAGCAGAGCAGGTTCAAACACCATTAAAAGCTGCTCTTCTGCCTCATGGTCCATACCCACATTGGGCTTGTTTCATCTCCAGACTGGGAAAGACCAGTGCACTTCTGCTCAGCAATGCACAAGGGGCCATACTATTTCCAGAGAAATGTTTCTTCACCATAATCTGTGTGGGTCAAAAATTTTAATTAATCTGCATTGCAGTGAGTTGTTCTGCCTGGGAAAGAAAAATGGGAACTTAAGGAAAAAAAATCTTTAAAACAATTTGCCATTGAGGATAGCTTTTAAAATTCATAATACAGTCATAAATGCAAATCAACTTTAAACTGATTACGTTGAAAATATAAGCCTAGTCATACTCAAGAGAATTCAGGCTTTTTTTTTTATCCCAATCCTAAAAAAATGTTTTTTTCATTGACTGAGACGTTTGGAAAAAGATTTGATTTACCTGCAATAAGATTGTTTTTCCCAACTGAACAGAACTGTCAGTGAGCCATAATGGTTTTCAGCTGTCTATAGTAGATATATATATATGCAAATACCAGATGTGTCTGCCTATGCACTTGCACTTTGATGTCATTTCTCTCTGTTTTGTTGCAGAGCACTGTGAAGCACAGCTCCATTCACTCTCCCAACAGCCAAAAAACAGGCAAGGTAAGAAATGTTAAAGATATGCACTGTTATCTAACCAAATATTTGTGGACTGTAGTGGAGTGTGATTTAATGCCCACACAAGACAGCAAATTTCATACTGAATTTAGCTATCATCAACTGCTCAGTTGCCCTGCCTGGTATTTAGATATTCTTTACAGACTCAGAATAAACTTATTTTAAAAAAAATAATTCAAAGTATTTTGGCTCAAATGAAGGCTTTGCATTTAACATTTGCCGCAAAATATGCTGATCTTGGTATTCTGGAGAATTTTTTTTTCTTTTACTGAACTTCAATATCTATTTTTAGAAGGAACGATCTGTATGTAACAGAGGGAAATAACATTGTGCACCATTGCTTTGAGCAACAACTAATAATATGCTGGGTGTGACTCTACAGGCATGACTCTGAAGGCATGCAAAGGGTCAGCAGGTCCTTTTCTGAAAGAAATGTTACCAGAATTACAGTCTGTCTTAGATAATGATTATAGACCTTAATTACCTTCCGTTTGGGAAAATGCCAGTTCAGTAGAGCTCATAGGTATTCAGTTTAGCTATTGACTATTCAGTAGTCCAATTTCCCACACTAAGCAGAAAAATTTCCAAGAGTGAGTCCCAAAAGTATGTTAAACAGCCACAGTCCATCCCTTTTCACTTCCTTATCAACATTACTGAGAAACTAAAGGCTGAATTCAGTATGAGTGAACCTGGGCAGATCACACTTCTACTGACCTTTTGGTCTTGTTTTCTTCTCCTAACAGAGCATGTCAGAATCTGGCCTGTTAATCCAGCTTCTTATAAACTGAACTATTTCATAGGCCAAACAGCCAAAAGTAGAGAATTTACAAAGAAAAACAGCTGAAAGGAAGGCTTAAAAGAATGTGAGTTAGGGCAAACACACTCTGCTGTGACATAACCGTGATATATTGGATTCCAAGTCTTCAAGGAGTTATTCATTCTTATCCAAATGCTAAATCGAATAGGTCTAAGCAGATCATACTTAGGTATCTTTCATTTTATCCTCTTTCACTTGATATGTATTTCAGTCTCCAATTCTATAATTCTATATTCAGTCTCCAATTCTATAGTGCCTTTATTCTCATGCAAAATAATGATATACAGTTACGTAGTTGAAGATTGTCCTTATCAGTTCAGTTTCATACATTTATTTGGTTCCCTCTCGCCATTTTCTTCTTGACACTTCTTTGCAAATAGCTCTTTAGCCTTCTCCTCAATCCATAGTCATGTTTCCTGACTCCTTCAGGACACCACACTACCCTAGACACATGGGAGCAGGAGGGAGAAGTTAATTCTTAGCTTGTTATTCAAAAATAGCCTTCTTTTATGCTATTCTTGTGGTCCATTTCTCTTGCTGACACAGTCCAAATTGGGCACCACTCTTGCGCTGTAGCTGGATGGAAGCCCAGGAACTCCAGGGTAGCCACCATACGTGCCTGGATTAGAGACCTTGCTTTAGAGCGCATTGCTGTGGAGTCAGAGCTAACACCAAGCCTGGAGCGTGTGCAGTGGTGTGATGCTGTGGAGTGCTGTGTGCTACTGAACCAAAGGTATGGAGCTCAGTAGGTGCATGGATTTCCTTTCTTTGAATGGCTTTTTTTTTTTTTCTTTTTTTTTTGCCGTTTGCACTATTAATGGCCGCTGGGCTTGGCGTGAAGAGACAATGCTGACATTTAAAACTGTTTCCCTAAAGATGGCAGAGGTTCAGAAATCATCTGCAGTTGCCATCAAGACAATGGAAGAGGACTTACCTCCTGCTCCTACCCTTGGCTTGGTCCAAGTCAGCGGTCCTGCTGCAGGAGGCCAGGATCCCAACCCGCTTCCCGCACCTCCTCCGAAGCAATCCTTCTCCAAGTTCTACCAGCAGCGCCAGGTGAATGAGCTAAGGCGGCTCTACAGACACATGCATCCTGAGCTCAGGAAGAACTTGGAAGAAGCAGTGACTGAAGACCTGGCAGAAATGCTTAATACTGAAGATGCCAATGCACAGGCCTCTGTGAACCTGGACAAAGTCCTTCCAGGGGAGGTTCAGTCCATGCGCTGGATCTTTGAGAACTGGGCACTTGACTCTATTGGGGACCGTCAAGCCACAAAGAAGCTGGCAGAAGAAGAGGTCATTCCTGGTGGGGATGTGAAAAGTACTTCCCTGAGGTTCGAAAGTCAGTCAGTCAATGGGGACAAGTTGTCAACATCAACCAAGGTATCAGAAACAGACCATGCCAAAGGGGATGTGCGCACTGCCAGGTGGCTGTTTGAAACTCAGCCGCTAGACTCCTTAAATAAGCTGTACTCTGATGAAACAGAAGTGCAGGAAGCTGTTCTCAAGGAGCCTGTCCAGGGAGGTGATGTGAAAGGTGCCAGACAACTCTTTGAAGCTCATTCCTTGGATGCTATAGGGCGCTGTTTTTCAGTGGAGGAGAAGAGCATCTTACAACTCAAGTCAGAAATCCAGGAGCTAAAAGGTGATGTCAAGAAGACTATCAAGCTTTTCCAAACAGAGCCACTCTGTGCCATCAGAGACAAAACTGGGAATATCCATGAGATCAAATCTGTTTGCCGAGAAGAAATACAGAGCAACGCAGTCAGGACCGCTCGCTGGCTGTTTGAGACTCAGCCACTGGATACCATCAACAAAGACACTTCCAAAGTGCAAATAATTCGTGGTATTTCTCTGGAAGAAGTAGGAAGGCCAGATGTCAGTGGAGCAAGGTGGATATTTGAAACTCAGCCTCTGGATGCCATCAGAGAAATTACAGTAGAAGAGCAGGATTTCAAGGCTTCAATGGATTTTACCACAGGGGCAGATGTCAGTAAGCAGCGAATGCTATTTGAGACCCAGGCTCTTGATTCTCTGAAAGGAGAAGCTTCAGAGAGTGCCAAAACCAAAGAACAAGTCATTGGAGGTGATGTGAAATCTACACTCTGGCTATTTGAGACCCAGCCAATGGAAACTCTGAAAGATAATTTTGAGGTGGGACATTTAAAGAAAGTAGAGCTTTCAGCAGAAGAGAAGGGAGATGTGAAGCAAAGAAAACATGTCTTTGAGAGCCATCCACTCAGCAGCATCTCTATGGCATCTGAACAAGAAATTTCAGCCAACAGTGCAGAAGAGGTGGTAAAAGGGGATGTGAAGTCTTTCAAGACCCTGTTTGAAACTCTTCCACTGGACAGTATTAAGCAGATTGATGCTGAGCCCGTCACCAAAGAAGAGGAGCACATTCCTGCTGGAAATGTCAAAGCCAACCAAATCCTGTTTGAGACAACACCTCTGTATGCCATCAAAGACAGCCTTGGTAACTTCCACGAAGTCACCTCTGTGAGCAGAGAACAAATCATCAGTGGTGATGTCAAGAACTATAAGTGGATGTTTGAAACAAGACCACTGGACCAGTTTGATGAAAGCACCAAGAAAGTGGACATAATACGTGGGATCACAAAAGAGGAGGTGGTAGCTGGTGATGTCAGAACAGCCAAATGGCTCTTTGAAACTCAACCTATGGATGTAATTCACCAACAAGCCACTCAAGGTGAGGAACATGCCTTGGTGAAGCGGGAGATCTCCCAGCGGGGAGATGTGAAGACCTGCAGATGGCTTTTTGAGACCCAACCCATAAACATGCTGTATGAGAAGGCTGAAAAGAAGCAGGAAGAAGATGGATATGTACCCCAAGCTGATGTGAAGTCATACACATGGATGTTTGAGACCCAGCCGCTGGACTCACTGAAAGGCCAGGAGGAGCAGCATTTGCAAGTCAGCAAAGCATACAGTCAGGATGACTTAGAGGGAGTTGATGTCAAAACTGTCCGACATCTGTTTGAGACTGAACCATTAGGCAGCACTTTGGCCAGTAAAGCTGACCTCAAGAAAACCGTGCGGTACTGCAGCCGCGTGGAGATACAGTCTGGGGAAGTGTCCCGAGTGAAGGAGTTCTTTGAAGCTAAGCCCTTGGATACAGCTACTAAACCAACAGTGGTTGTGAAGGATGATGGGAAAATTGAAGCTGGAGCTGTGCACAAGTTCACTTGGCTTTTTGAAAACTGCCCCATGGACTCCCTGAAGGATGGCTCTGAGGGCATCCAGGAAATCCCTCCAGAGAAGGATATCAAGGGGGGAGATGTTGGCGGCAAAAGGTTCATATTTGAGACCTACTCACTTGACCAAATCCATGATAAGGTGGATGAGACAGAAATTCAAAAGATCCAGAAAGACACCATGAGCAAGGCCAATGTCAAGTCCTGCACAATGCTTTTTGAAAGCCAGCCATTATATGCTATCCAGGACAAAGAGGGAAGTTACCATGAGGTCACGTCAGTGCAGAAGGAAGAAATCATGAAAGGTGATGTGAAAGGTGCCCGATGGCTGTTCGAAACTAAACCTCTGGACCAGATCAAGAAGGAAGAAGAGGTGTTTGTGATTAGGGCCGTCACTCAAGAGGACATCAAGAAAGGGGATGTCCAGGCTGCCCGTTGGAGGTTTGAGACAGAGCCTCTGGACTCGTTTTCCAGGGGAGAGAAGTCTGTGCCCAGAACAGTAGATGATGTACTGAAGGGAGATGTTCAGTCCAATAAGGAACTCTTCGAGTCCCAAAAGGTGGGCCAAAAGAAATACGTGCGGATGGTCAGTGTCAGTGATGTCCAGCGGGGTGATGTGAGGACATCCACCTGGCTTTTTGAAAACCAGCCTGTGGACTCCCTTCATGGGGATGCGGACAGAAGCACGTCTATGAGCACAGTGCAGAGAGAGGACAGCCAGAAAGGGGATGTGAAACGCTGCACCTGGTTATTTGAAACCCAGCCTATGGACACCCTCAAGGACACAGAGGTGACAGCCAGTGCTGAGGCTCAAGAAGCTATCCCTCATGCAGATGTAAAAAGTACAACATGGCTCTTTGAGAGCACACCTTTGGATAAGCTGAGTGCTTCTGAAGGTCATGTAGAAACAGAAGTGAAAGAAAGGACCATGAAGGAGACCTTGGAGATGCTCTGTGCTTGCCAGGCTATTCAGCACAGTGGGATACTCATTGAAGCCAATGATATGGAGAGTGTGAAGATGGTGAAGTATCAGATCAGTAGCCCAGGTGCCCCAGAAATCCTGAAAGAAGAGATTGTGGGAGGCCATTTGCAAAGGATCATGCTACAGCTTCTGCACAGAACCAATGTGGAAGCACAAGGAATACTGGTGGAGGAGGACAGAGAGGGCAAGATCAAAGTGAGCCCATTGCAGCTACTGGACCCAAGTGAGGCAGTTAAAAGCAAAGAGGACTTAAGTGGAAATGTGGCTAAGGCCCTGCAGGGCCTCCTCACTCAAGAGGCCTCCATCAAAAAGGGGATGGTCTTACAAGAGACAAAGATGGGCTCAGTGAAGATGACTCTCTACTCCCTCCTTTTCCACTCTGTGCAACAAAAAGTTGTCAAGGGGGATGTGAAGACCACAATAGGCAATCTTCTGGCTTCTTCTCAAGAGCAGAGAGCAACAGCAACAGTCAAGCGAGAGGACAATGAGAAAGGGAATGTCCAGCTTTTCACCAGCTGCATTGAGAAGGGGGATCTGGAGTACCTGAAGAACCTCCAGCAGGAGTCAGAGATACAGTCCCTCATCTCCTCTCAAGCACAGCAGAGGGCAGCTGAGAGTGGCCCATGGGATGTACAGAGGTCCACAATATGTATCTCACAAGGGGATGAACAAATAGAGAATGTGATTGCAGAGGGTGAGACAGGGGCCATGGAGGGAGCAAAAAAAGTGTTTGCATGTGAAAGCATGGGCAAAGAGGGTGCATTAGACAGAGAGTCCATGCATGCGGAGGGTTTGAGGGGCACCACTGTGCAATGTCTTGGAAAGCCCCTGAGCGTGCCCACAGTGAGGGGAAAGGAAGAAATTATGTCAGGGGGGCTTAAAGTGACTACAAAATCAATTCAAATGGTTGCAAATGGCAGTAAGAACCAACAAATGGCGGCGAAAGAAGACACTGTCTCTTCCAGCATGACAGAACCCAAAACTGTGACTCAAAGCACAGCCCAGGCCAAAATGACAGTTCAGATGGACAAAGTAGCTGAGAAACATCAGAGCTCAGTGGCTGGAGAAGCCAGCCAGATGTCAGCACAGCAAGAAGAAAAAGCATTTGGGAGTGATCTCCAGGCTGCAATGCAAAGCCTGAGGCTAGCAACAGCAGAGGCAAAAAGCATTCAGCACCACGTCCAGAGCAAGCTACAGAGGAGCAGGGAAGTCCATGTGGCCTGCAGGCATCAGGCATCCAGCACACAGGGGACAATGACCCTTCAATCAAAAACACACCAACAAGACTCTACAACCAAGCAGGAGAGCACCATCACTGCCACCAGGACCACCACCACTAAAAGGCAGGAGGCATCCAAGTCCCACACAGGCGTGTCTATGAAGACCATAGCACCACAAAAAAAGGTCAGTGCTTCTGAGGAAGTACAGGGAGGACAGCTGTTGAGCCAGGAAAATCAAGTTGTGCCTAGTGCAGATGTTAGAATTAAGGATGGTCTTTATACTGCCAAGCCTGTGAAAACCTATGTAAACCCTTTTCTTGAGTCTGATTACAAAGAGCAATCAGTGCAAGAAGAAAGAGAGCGAGATGTTGTTATCAGAGGGGATGTGCAGACAGCTATCAGAGCACTGCAAAGTGCCGCCACAGAACAGCGCCTGGTAGAAAAGGAGGATATTGTTCGAGGTAATTTAAAGGCCACGCTTCAGTCGCTGGAAAAGTCTAACGTTAATGTCTCCAGAGGGGATTTTAAAGCCGCTATGATATACAGAAATGCAGGGCAGTCCTATTCTGTATGTAAAAAGAAAAATGAGACTCAAGTCAATAGTAATCAGACAGCTGTAGTGGCTTCAGGGTCGCAGGCTGATAATGACTTTCCTCCTCCTCCCTCAGTTGCTGTGATGAAAGCAGAGCATTGCCCACCCTCAACTAAAGCAACAACAGAAGGTGCCCTTCTACAACCAACGAGCCAAGATGAAGCCCCAGGGTGTTCTACAGCACTACAGACCCCTCTTCCTGCCCTTCCTCCTCTGTCCTCCAAACCCAGTGAACAAAGTTCTGCAGAGAAGCCCAAAATTCCTCCAAAACCAGAAATTGCTGCCCCACCAAGAAAAAAACCTCTTCCTCCTCCAAAACCTGAGCATCTCTCGTATGAGGCACATTCTGCCCCTCTAAACAAGAGCAAAGAGAAATCAACCAAACCCACGCCTCCACCCCTGCCTCCAAAGCCTCCATGTCTGAGAGAGGCCAGCAAGACAAAGTCTTCACAATCAGAGCTGGGATTGTCCTGCATGGAAGTGCAAGAACAACCAAGTCATAGGGAAATTCAGGCACAATGTTGCACTTCAGAGTCACCAGTGCACAAAGCTATTGCTGCTCAGGATGTGAGGCCTGAGAGACAGCCATCAAAGGGCATTGCCAAAAGTCCTCTTCGAAATGCAGAGGAAAGGTATGAGACAAACAAAGGAGGACAAAGCGAGGTAGAATCAGACACTGCAAAGTCCTCAGGGTCACTTAAAAATGGAGTAGTTGGTTTTGAAGCCGAGCATGGAATGACGAGAGAGAAAGCAGCAGCTCCAAGGAGCTGCCCGGAGAAGATAGCTCAGAGGCATATGCAGCTATGTAGCCAAGAGGATGGATGCACATCAGCATCACAGTTAACCTATCCCAGTGGAGCAAGGACACCTAATGCACTGGGGCAGGCTGAACTAAGCACCTCCTCTATGGGCCACACTACTCCTCCCAGAAGGAGAAATGACATTGCACAAAATGCTTCACTCAAAGCGGAAAGGGAAAGTGTGTCTAATGCCTATGGATCATGTGATGGTCAGAGAATTACACAGCAGGTGATAGAGAGGACACAAGAGGACCATTCAATGTCCTCCCATCAGCAGTCAAAGAACTCCTTCCAGGAGCAACAGCAGAATAGTGGGCAACTGACAGATCGTAATGAGGCCGAGATGCCTACCCAGGAGAAAACAGCAGTGATCATGAGAGAAAAACACAAGAGAGAAACAGAAGATGAACGTAGGAAAAGGCTGTCCGTGCATAAAGAGGAGATCATGAAAGGCAATGTCAAGGAGGCTATGGAGATCTTTGAGAATCTGAGGAGGCAGGAGGAGCTGCAAGAGATCTTGACTCGAGTGAAGGAGTTTGAGGAGGAGACAAGCAAAGTGGATGTGAAAGCTCTGAGGAGTTTCTTTGAAAAGGTCCCTGACTGGGTGGTTCTCCAGAAGGCCCATCAGGCCAAGCAACAGGCCAGGGCTGAGACACCAGCAAAGGAAGACACTGACAGCATCTCCTCAGTGGAGCTGGTTTTTGGAGACCTGGAGCGAGTGAGTGCTGAGATTGTCTACCTGAAGGAACAGACACTCTCTCGTCTCCTGGACATTGAGGAGGCCATCAGGAAAGCTCTTTATTCTGTTTCTAGCCTCAAGTCTGAGTCAGACATAGCTGGGCTCTCTGGGCTGTTCAAGGAATCTCTAGGGAATGCCCAAAGTCCTGTGAGCAGCAGCAACATCCGCAAAATCAGCATTGTCTCCAGCAAAGCCAAGCAGGAGAGCAACATGCTGGAGACAGGCGACACCGTGCCCATGGGCTGTGCAAAGGTGGCAGAAAAGACTCAAGTACCCAAAGCAGAGCTTGAGGTCCCCCGCCTGATTCATCCTCGTGTCAGTTCTCCCTCCTCACCTTCCTACATCTCCATTGAATCTGCTGCCAGGAAACCTGCAGAATCACCCAGGACTGCACATTCCCCATGGGCAATCCCTTCACCAGACTGTGTCAGTGCTACAGGAAAGAGAGATGCCTTTGATGAGGACAAATTTAGCTCCTTTAGCCACCCACCAGCAGGGTCTGCTGGGCATGACCTCTCTTCCCTTGAGAACAGACCAGAGCCCATCCCAATAAAAGCTGGACTGAACTCCATGAAACAGCCTCCTCTTGGCAATGCCAATCATCAGATCAATGAGAAAGAGAGAAGTCCTCCAGACACCTCCAAAGGCAGCTGCCACTGTGGGATCAAAGGAGGCTTTTCAGATTATTGCTCCCTGAATGTCCCCAGCCCACAGAACCCACGAAGGCAAAAAAGCATCTTGGAGCTGCAGACGGGGCCTGATGGGTCCAAGCTCTATGGAGCCACTCGGACAATCACAGAGCAATATGAGGAAATGGATCAGTTTGGAAATAAAATAATCACCTCATCCACTACAGTCACGAAGCAATCTGAGACTCAAACGTCCTCCATGTGTGATGTGGCATCTCATCCCATTTATGAGGTATCTACATCACCCCTATTTCGGAGGTACTTGAAGAGCCCAAGTGAAGACTTCCACACCAATGGCAGTTTCCAGGAGCCAGGCGTAGTTTTTGTCACCTTTGGCAACTCTAAGCCAAAGAAATAGGAGATCCCAAAGAGCAAGAAGCAATGGTATAAAACAAAAAAGAAAGTCCACAACAAAAAAAAAGTCTCCCGTTTTGTCCAAATTGTACAAAAGGACTTGTCTACACCCTAAGGAGTTCTCAAAGTCATCATCTCAGTGTTTTCGTATGGACAGGATAGATGCAATCTGTCTTGATACTGGAGGTGAACAGCAACCCTCACCCGGCCAACCCAACAGACTTGGTGCTGCACTGCAACCTGGGGCTCTGACAGTGTTAGAAGCACAAGAAAAAATCCATCCACAGGCATCTTAGGGCAGCTTCCTCCTCAAGTGTTTTGGGGGGAGAGGATTGTACCAGGCTTCTCTGAACCAGAGGAGGAGAAAGGATAGATAGAACCAAGTAAAGAATCAGATAATCAGGTCATTGGGAAATAAACATCCTTATGCTTTCTTCTTTTTCTTATTTTAGTACAGACTTCCCAGAAAGGGCATCCTGAACACACATATATGTATATCAACATATTCACATTGATGGGTGGGTTAGAGAGATTTTCTCTTAGCCATTAACAACAACAACAAAAAAAAACAATAAACAGAAAAAAGTAATGATCTCAAATTGCTACCATGATGGGCAGGGGAGGTATTTAGTGGAGTTTGGTTCTGAGCGAGTACTCGATACTGAAAACTGTTTGAGTCAAGATTTACAACTATTATCACTGCCATTCCCCTGAAGAAGGATGCAATGAAAAAATGCTGTAGGTGAAACAGAATGGTTATTGCTTTCTTTTCTTTACTTCAGAATTGTAATTTATTATCCAGTATATGCAAAACCTTATTTTAGATTTTCCATGCTTTCGTATGTTTACCGTTTAAAACAATTTTGAAACTTTGTAAAGCAATTTTCTTTTTATTATGACTTTGTTTTGTACATTCTCAACTGAAATTTTTAGATACTTTGTGGCTTTTTTTTTTTTAACTTTTATTGCTGCATTCTGAAGGTAAACATTACCTCTAATAATATTTTGGTCTGTCTGAATTTCTTTTGTTGAGTGCTTGTTTCGTCTCTCAATGAACTAGCTGAATCACACAGTGAGGTTGCTCTAAATCACTTGAGTGATTTAATCTGCACTTTCTTTACCAAGTGAGTGGATTTTCCTTCCTGCAGCAAGCAGTGTTCAGTTATCAGTCAATAAACTGAATTGAGTCCAGGGTAATACACCACCCTATTCAGGGGTCTGTGCAGGTGAATGGAGTCAGGGTTGTTTCTGGGCAGTGGTGAGAGGTATCAAGGACTACGCTCCAGGTGTGCAAGAAGGAGCCTGCAGAGCAACTGGGAGGTCTCTTGGGGAACTGTGTCCTACCACCTGGCTTGGACTTTGGCTGTCATCTCCCTATGCATCAATGTCCACCCCTCAAAGGAGGACGTGGACCTAATTAAAAAAAAAAAAACATGTTTCAGTGAGATGCTAAGGTGAATATGTACTTTTTGCCTCTGATGGGAAAAAAAAAACCCACATTGATGATTAAAGGTCAGGCATTGGGAAGGAAGGAAGCATTTCGGAGATTAATGCTTCATGTCTCTGAGTCCAGTTAGTCCATCCTGTCCTATCATCTCTACCATTCAACACCTTCTACTCAAGGTAGATTCAAGGATCAGGCAGGTAGAGTAAGTCTAAAGTATTTGTTATTAACTCCTGGTAGAAATGCAAGATCATAATATGGATGTCTCCAACTTCCACAAACCTTTTTACTGAGATTGAAACTGATGAAACATGCAAAGAGCATGTTAAGAGCAAACACAACCTCTCTGCTGATGCCATGACAGCGGTGACAAGAAGGGATTTCTTCTTAGTGTCTGGGTTCAAATGTGATAAAGTGCCTGATGATACATTCTACCCTAACACACTCCTGACAGAGTTCTGGCTAAGCCTTCTTGGCCCATAGAAGTGCTCCTGAGAACGATATACAAAAAAAAGTACAAGCTGTAAAAGGTCTTTTTCCCCGTAGAAAAGTTTGCTCATATCCAGAGGTTTCCCTCTAGGCCTCCATAAGCTTGAGACATTCTGAAAGAAAAGTAGCACAGTTTTCAGTTCTGTCAGAGAAAGTAGCAAAGGTTGGGGTAAAACCAGGCATATCTGCTTTCAGGGAATCAGAACAAACAAGTGCTTATATCTTGTCAAGAATTTTAGTAGGATAGGCTGTAGAAATAGGGGAGAATTATTAACTCTGCGTCAGTCTTGAAGGTTTTTCCAGCACCACTTTTCTTATCCTTGCCTGTTTCTAGTCTTACCTTGTTTCAGGATGCCCCAATATATGTATATTTGTTTCAACTTATTTTAAGAACAACCACAGAGCAGTTTTAGTAAGCTGCCAACAGGTTGCCTGGACAATGCAAAATGATTCCGTGGGAACTCAAATAAATCCTAATATCCTGCAATGGCAGTGCTTAAAAATAGTGGTCTTATTGTTTGTGTTTCTGGCTTTACAAGCTTTCTATATGTCTCAATGAGCCATTTACAAGGCTAATTTGAGATGTGTTTTTTTCATGGCATTTCCATCAACCAGGAACTGAAATACCATCAGAGAACAGATACTACATTATTTCAGGACCATACATAGATCCTTAAAGCATTCAAAGAGCTGGAAAGAAAACAAATGCAAAGATTTGAAACTCAAATGCAAGGTGAAGAATCAGCTCACAGTATCCCAGCTTCAGACTTTGCAATAATAAACCAACAGAGCAGATATAGAAACTTTCAAATCTCAAATAAGCTATCATAGTTTTCTGGGCTCTTGGATACAAGACATGATATCCTTCATGATGTTTCAACCTAGTAGGTCACTCCATTCTTAACCAGTGTTAGAAGAAATCATCATGCTTTATTTCCTTCATTGTCTCTTCACAAGAACAAACTATCTGGGAGAATTACTGGGACCAGTTGAGGGAAGACAGATCGCCAAGTCTTGTCTGTATTTCCTTGAATAGTAAGAGAGAAGTTCAGCCATGGATCCAGTTCTGTTGCAGCAGTAGGAATGGAACATGCCACATTTCAAGTGCCCCCATAAAGAATTGCCCTTTCCACCTTCGTTTCAGATCCAGGTCTCACTGAGGATGTTCAATCTTGGGCCAGACAGTTTTGCACTCACTTTCTTCCTCATCCACTGATAACACAGGCGTTTTCAAGCTGATCCTTCCTATCATAAAGATTTCAAAGCACCTAGAATAAAATTACTGATAAGCAGTAGCCAGCCTTGACCTTCAGCACAGCAGCAATCAGCAGTTTATTGCAAGAGGCTTCCAGTAACAATCTGTACCCTTTTTCGAATAAGTCTTAAAACACTTTCTCCCTGATCACAGTGTCATTTGATGACTGCTTATCATCTCTCTGTTTTCCAAGCCGGTAGGAAGTCTTATTCCTAAGACTTGGAATGCTTTTAAAAAGCAAGAATATTTGCAAAGTTTCAGGCGGTGAGCACTTAAAATAAATCCCCTGACGAAAGAGACCTGCATCCTTCTGTAAGATTACTCCACTTGGAGAACACAGTCCAGTAATAAATGCATTCCTTCCCACCTAAGAGCAGAGTGATCTTGTTTATTTGCTAAATGGCTCTTGCTTGGTCATGGTTAAGTGAAAGCAATTTTTCTTTGCATAAGGGAGAAACACACCCAGTAGTTACTCTCTTCTTTGCAAGGACACATGCTTGTCATTGCAAATTCTTGCAAGAGAATCTGGCTGTAACTGAGATCTGTATTGCAGAATGCATCAAATCAGTTGGATTCAGAGTCAGTCCAGTGGCTGACATTATTGCCAGAACTGGTACTTTGTTCCATCACCGCCAGTGATGACAGATTCTTGCAGGTTCCTGTCACCTCTTACCAAATAGCCTTCTCATATCTCCAGTGAAATTACATCCATGACAAAGTGCAGAGCTTCAGTTTCTCTTTGAGGGACTCAGCAAAACACTGTCGCTTTTCACTGGTGTCTGTCACCATTTTCTAATAGGAATATCTATCTTTTCTCTGTCTACAAAATCACAATTTCTGCTTCCTTTTCACTAGCACCACATTCACATTGGCATCAGCACAACCCTCTAATGGATTTTATTCCATTGCTTCCCACCCACTCGGAGGGATCCCAAGATCCCTCACACACAGAGTATGCTGGCACTGTGATGTTCACAGCTCTCACCCTGAGCAGTACAGAAAAGGAAAATCTCCAGGTCTGTGGTACTTGTTTATTGCTTAATGGGGAATGGCACATTGGTGAAATTCATCTCGCCTAACTAACTAATTTTGTACAACTAAATTTTCTTGTTTTGGGGTAGATGTATCACTTTGTAGATCCCTTTAGCTGAACTTCTACCTACTATGCTAGGGGTTTAGACACCCATTACATATATAGACATTTATAGGTCCATAGTCTGCTCTCTGCACTGAACTGGAAAACTTTAGAACTGTGTTCAGTTTACTGAGCACTGAAGAAAATGAGAGCTTTCATTTTTTGAATATACTATATTTTCACCTATCACCACTTTAGCAAAAAAAAAATCAGAGGAACAATCCACATTTGCAAGTGAGAGCTTCCCTCTAGAAAGAGGGGAGAAAACAAAAGATGTTAAACCCTTCTTCTGGGAAGGGTTGCCATAGGACCACAGGATCACAGAGATTATGTGACCACTCTGGCGTGTTCAACCAAAAAAAAAAAAGAAAGTGACTAAAACAAATATATGCCCGCAGCTACATAATGCAAGTAGAAGTCAGTGTTTTGGTTCCCTCAACTCGTCTCTTGAGATACAGGATCTCGAGATCCTGTGTATCTGTTGCAGAAACATCCTTGATGTTTCCTCTGGTCCAGGCTAAAATGTGACCATCAATTCCTTTCTGGGCTTTGGACAGACTTGAATTTTGCATCTGATCAATATGTATAAGTATCTGAGGGGAGAATGTAGGGAGGAGGGGGCCAAACTCTTCTCAGTGGTGGCCAGTGACAAGACAAGTGGCAATGGGTACAAACTGAAACCCAGGCAGTTTCATCTCCAGGTGAGGAAGAACTTCTTCACTGAGAGGGTGACAGAGCCCTGGAACAGGCTGCCTAGGAAGGTTGTGGAGTCTCCTTCTCTGGAGGTCTCCAAACCCACCTGCATGCCACCCTGTGCCCCATGCTCTGGGTGTCCCTGCTGGAGCAGGGGGTTGGACTAGATGATCTCTAGAGGTCCCTTCCAACCCCAAACATTCTGTAATTCTGTGATCTTGAGGATGGACTCACAAGGTAAACTGAACTCTGCATCACAGTGAAATGGACTCTTATTGCCATTCGCTTCAGCATCCTCTGAGTTCTTGTGGACCATGCAGACCATCTGGAGTTATTTCTGTCACTGGTATAATGCTCATACCCCTTTATCCCCCTCTCTCTCTGCTAAGAAAATGGCTAGTGCTGGCAATACCTCCGAGAGCGATTCCCTGGGTTCTTCACATAAAGCGGTGTTTGAGGAATCAGATCATGGTGTAAAATATAGCACACAGGGTAAACATAACGGAATGAACCACCGGGTTCCTGGAACTGTTGGAGCTTTATCACTGAGATGTGCTGCCTTTTTAGGGCTTGGACTATGAGAGCAATCATATGATGTCAGTGATTTCAAGGGTTGCCCACTCAAAGTTCCTGAGTCAGAACCTCTTAAAAATGTGTCTTAGCTCTTGCAGTGCTTTTAAACAATTCATTCAATGTGGAGAGAGAGAGGGATATCTTATTTTTTCTTATTCAACCCTGTTCTGACCAAACACTTAATACTGACCTATCCAAGATGACAAGTAATTTAAGTCCTCCAGGAATTGGAACTCTCACAAAAAGTCTGCAAAAGGACATCAACAAGAAAATCAGTTGTAAGTACCATATTCAGCAATTGAGCTCACAAGGCTTTGAAAATGATCATGATTCAGAGTTATTAAACTTCATTTTCTCCTTTTTCTTCAGCACATGTTGAAGGAGGTGTGCACCTCATGCCTCCAGCCTGTCTACTCTAGGGAGCGTGTGGCCAGCGACAAAGTCTGTTTGCACCATTCATGTTTCTGCTGTCAGGTCTGCAGGAAGAAGCTGAGGTGAGTGGCAGGACCCCCTTCTGTTTATTTTTAAGGATAGATCAAACTGTTTCCATCATAATTGCCCGATGCTATTCACAATAGGGCAGGCTACAGGTAACAGAAAAGAGCAGACTATCTCCCTTAGAAATCTGGCTCTCCATCACTAGAGACTGATCACCTCAAGTTGTAGACACTTGTGGACCAGGTATCTGAATGGTGGTGCTGGAAATATGCTGGAAATAAATAATTCAAAGGGGATGCTGGTATGGAACTCATAGTTTGAGTACCTCACATGTTCATAAAGACATGTAGATTGGAAGGGACCTCTGGAAGCCTCCATCCTACCTCTTGCAGGCCCAGCAATAGCCACTTGCTGAAGGTCATGATCAGGTAAGATGTAACTGGATCCAGGAATGGAGATTTCACGGGAAGTCCTGTTTCAAGTGGTGGGATTAGGACCCCTCTTTCAAGATTTGACCACCTTACTGGTGATTTATTTCTTATATCTCATCACATTTTCCTATATTGCTGCTTGTTCTCATCACCTCTCGTCCTGTCACTGAACTTTCCAAGAGCAATCTGGCTCTCTCTTCTCTATAACCACCAGTAAGATAGACAGACAGAGCAATAAGATCCCCCCCATTAACTCATCTCCTTTTCTGTGAGGCTACTTGCCATCTTACTGGCCCTAAGTTGTGCTGAAATGTTCTCCCATCATGAAGTTTCATGGGGGCAAACTGCTCATGAGAGCCCTGCTATGGTTTAGCTATGTGGTCAATGCTGTGCATGCAAGGGGAGGATGAAATCCGAGTGTGAAGCTTGGCCTGTAAAGGAGAATGGGATCACACATTACCAGGACTATAACTCCCACAGGATTTGCATGGAAGTATTTAACTTTTCAGGCATCTGGGGCTTTGAAAACAAAATCAAACATACCCTCAGAAAGCAGAGGCTGCTTTTGAAAGGTTTCAGTCTTCAACTCCTCTCTCCTTACCAAAAAAAGAAGTTTCTGTGGAAAACAATTTTGCTGGAAATCTGTCCCCCAGGGCTCCTGCTAATTCTCCTTTCTCTGCCCGACAGCCTTTAACAGCTATGCCAATGTGTGTTTTCCAGCTTGCAAAACTATGCTGCCCTCCATGGGGTGTTTTACTGCCAGCTCCACTACAAGCAGATGATTGAAATGAAAAGTGGAAGGGAGATGGGAAGAGCGGAGCACCAGCTGATAGAGTATCCTGACCGAAGAGTGGCAATGGCAGGCAGAGGACCACAACCTCAATCCTGGCACAATGTGGTCAAAAAGAAAGATGCAGCAAGGGAGAAACACACATCCTTTGAAGGACAGCACAGCTTGCAGTTAGCTGAGCGAAAGCGAGACCTGAGCAGCAGACCTGTCCTCTTAGGAAGCCAGCTAAGAACCAGCCGGACCCCTTCAGAAACAGCCTTGTTGGCTATAGATGGAAAATCTGAGAAGGGAGGGTGTTCTTGGATAAGGACTGCACAGAGCATGCAAACCCGTCAGGCCGCAGGCAGCAGAGCGGGCAGGACGATGCTGGGGGATCAGGAGGGAAAACTAATGGCAGAGACATCTGTGAAGAGGGGAAGCTTCTTACCTGGGGTTACCTGCCTAGAAAACAGACAGGAAGCTGGTTCCTGGCCTAAGCCAGGAGAAAAGAGAGGTGGCAAAAATAAGTTAGTGACTATGGATGGAAACATACCCAGAGGGAAGCCAGGGGTCAAGGTCTCTGAACGAGTTGCTGCCTTCCAACAGAGCAAGCCCCAGCTGAGGAGAGGGCCTGTCTCTATTTCCCCATCTGCTGTCCTGAGACCTGTTAAACCTCTTGCTCGCAGCTCATTTGCTTCCCATCCTGCCACACTTCAGGACACTAAACCTACTAACTGGAGGTACCTGGCTCCCCCTGGCAGCTGTGGAACTGCTGGTGTCCCCACAACAGAGCTCTCGGAAAAGGAAAAGGAAAAGGAAAAGGAAAAGGAAAAGGAAAAGGAAAAGGAAAAGGAAAAGGAAAAGGAAAAGGAAATATGTGGGGCTGTGACCCCTCTGAGCATGTCCAGTGAAGCAGGCTCAGTGCCTGCAGTGACAGGAGACAAGCCTGAACTGACCGTTGCTGCAAAAGACAAGCAGTATCTCAAAGGGAGAAGGAACAACCCACAGTCCGAATGTGTGCCAGGACAACCTGGAATCCAAAACACCACAAATTTAGTGCCAAAACATGGAGCTGAAGGTGCTGTTCCCCTTGATTGTGAAGATGAAGATAATGCTACCTTCTTCTCTGGTGTGTCAGAGACCCCTAATGCAGTATATGGTTACCTAGAACCTGAAGAGCTGAGGGCATCAGACAAGGCAGCCGAGCTGCTGAATGAGAAATCAAAGGCAAACACCAATGAATTCCCTGGAAAACTGATGCCAGAAACTTTGGAGGAGAATACACAGCCATCCAATGGGGATCATTTGCCTGCAGTTGAGAGCGAAGGGACAGAATTTGGGAAGACAATAGAAATGACGCCAAAGATGGTATCAGAGTTGGTAGAAGTAGCCAATCCTGAGCATGCATCTCAGGAAAACAAATCAGAAAAGATTTCATCATTTTCTTCACCTGGCTTGCTAGAGTTGACAGGTGACAACAATATGTCATGTGTACAAGAAGCAGAACATCAGATAATGAACAAACCAGTGATAAACAACACTTATGGAGATATTTTAATATATGATGGAAAATTACCTGCCAAGGATTTTACAGTATCAGCAGAAATACCTCTGAATACAACCAGTGCACTTTGGCCCTCACATGATGAAACCAGTAAATTAAAGGATACAAAGCTAAAGTCAAAGAATCCCATTAATAATTTTAGCGGAAACACTGTTCACTTTTCAGAGCAATCACCCAATAAATTCAACACTTCCAAACCAAATGTATCCTCTGAGAAACCCAGAGGTCATCTGGTTGACAAAGGAAAAGCAGATCTGAAACTCCCAGCGGAAAGTGCTGGGCACACACCAAGGACTGGGGCTCAAAGCAAAGAGACCAGAAACAGTCAAGCCAGGAAAGAGGTGCTGGGTAAAGGTTTCAGGCTTGGGAAAAACCCCTTCACAACACTTTTTGGTTCTGAAGACAAGGGCAACTGTCCCAAGAAGGAAGCATCTGAAAGGAAACCCACCAAACCCCAGTCAGCATTTGTCACTTTATTTGGTCACTCCTCAGAGGAGAAGGAGAATCAAAAAGGAAATCCTGAAAGATCTTCAGGACAAGCAAATTTAGAAGACAAGCAGGAAGAGCTCCAAGGTCCCCTCTGCTCCTCCAGCCAAGCCAAGCAAAATGTCTTCAAGAAGGATCAGTTGTCATGGCCAGAGAAGACAGAGATCATACCTAAGGAAACACCAGAGAGCTCAGGAGGCTGCTCTGACAGCACTGATGGCAAAGAGGCCATCAACCTGAATCCTGGTGTGAACATTTCGTGCACTGACAAACATGGGATAACCAAACTTGACATTCATGACCAGTCAGCTTTAAACTGGCAGGTTCAGCAGCAACAAGACAACTGGTCCTCTCTACTTTCTGCAAAGCAAAATCAGAAAGAACCTACAGTAACCTTAGAAAGTTGGATGAAACCTCTACTTCCTCCTCCAGAGCTTATGTTAACTGCAGATACCAACAAGGACCTCATCAAGGAAAGGAATCATCATGGTGCTCATCTACCAGAAATTCAAAGCCTGGTGAGTTTCGATATCCAGGACACAAGGCTAGAAGATGAAACAATTTCCTCATCATGCCATTTAGGAGAGTTACCCAAGGAGGGTGAGTTTCTGTTGGATGATAGCCTTTTGTTATCTGTGGAAAACAAAAGACAAGATTTTTCTATTACAGAAAGTAAGACCTCACCACACTTAAACCTGCAAAATTCACAGACGGAAATTCCAACTTGCTTTGATGCAAATCCTTCAGAGTTGCATCAGGACATCTCAGTAGAAACAAGCATCCCATCAGCACTCTGGGACACCTCCAGCATCTCCTTTCTTACTGGAAAGGATGAGATCGTCACTGATCCTGAAGGGATTCAGAGCTGTGAACAGCTGCAGGAGTTTGATCCCCAGTCTCAGGCTACAAAAGCTGCAGAAGATCCATTTGGTTTTGGTCTCTGTGCTGGAAGTTCAACCAATGAGCATCTCTCTACACAGGAAAGTTTTCTACCAGCGTCCATGTTCATCAGCCATGTTTCTGAAACTCCCAGTCAGGAAACCTTTGATCTCTTGAATATTGATTCAGCCAAAATGGGCCAGGAGGCTCCTGCAAAATTAGACAGGAGCAGAAAAACTTCAGAAGATGAAGCAGCTCATGAAAGTCACCCCTCTGCAGATTCAAATGAGTTGAATGATGGCCTTTTAGATCAGGAGTTCTTTATATAGTTGACAATGAAGAGAGAAAAGCACCCATCACTGGTGGTGTAAGTTACCCAATACGGGGCAAAATTTGATTCATGAAATCAGCTTATAAATTTCCTGCTTCCCTGGCACAAGATGAATTCCATTGTACAAGAAGTAGTTTAATAATGTCTTAAGAAGCTGAATTATAGATCCCCATCCTGGCCATAGAACCCATAGTGGTCAGTGCTCCATATCCCCACAAAAAGAACATCACAAAACTGACTTTACTGTGAGGAACCTCTGAGGAAAGACCAACTTTTCCAATGGGACCAGCACCATTTTCTCTACATCTGCAGGAAATAATCCACAAGATATGCTGCTGAGGTCCCTCAGAGGATGTCTGCATGGCAGAGGGGAGAGAGACCTCCAAAGAGGATGAACCAACAAGCATTCATGAGTAATGAGCTCACCAAGAGCTAGAAACTAACGTGGACAAAGAATGCTGTTATTAAGAAGGAAAGGAATTCTTGGCCAAAAGTGCACCTAGTAAAATGCAGCAGACAAAGGCAGAGGGGAGGTGATTCAGCTTCAAATTAGGTTTAGGGGTCTGCAATATTAGCATTTCAGTTCAAATCAGATGTCTAATCCCACATCATAGTCAATGGAGAGATCACAAGTATAGTTAATACAGTTTGAACAGTGTTTCAGCTCATCCTAAAATAGGTTATTGCATTTGAAAAGCTGAACAGACTTCTGGACTCCATTGACTATATTGATTAATCTCCACCGACTACCGTGCTACTGTAGATGTCTATTTCACATAAAGACTGCTACATTTTGACATCTAGAACTGAATTTCACCCAAAATATCACATGCCCTTTCGCCATACAGCTTGCCTACACCTAACAATAATATCTCACTCCTCATACTATGTTTTTCCTTCAATAGATTGAAAAATGACTTCACGTAGGAAGTCAGTGTCATTATCCTTCTAAAATTGTGAGCAGAGATAAGTGAAATGTCCTTGCTGAGGTCACCTGGTAGGAAAGGCAGAGGGGGAAAGGGAACTTAGGTCTCTTAAAGCCCTAGGGCATTTGGGCATCTGTTCCATGCAGTATGCAGTGACATCCTGACCTCCCTGACCTTGCTGTAGTAGTATAAATGCTTGAAGGGTTAATAATTATAATAATCAAAGATAAATGAGGTCAACAGAAAGCTCAGAGAGTCAAATGTAAGAATATACAGGTTATCAAAAGATTCATGGAGCATATCATTTGACTTGTCTTGATCAGTTGCCTGTTAAAAATCTGTAATGATATTGAAGCAATTAAAGTAAAAATAAAATCTCCTTGCCGTTGCAGTACTGCAATATACACTGTCTCTGTCAGATCTGCTGGAGGAATAAGGTTGCTTAATGACTATATCTGCTGCAAAGCAATATGTCAGGGCTCTTTACAGAGAGCCCGCTAAATCAATAGAAAAGAGTGGAGAGAAATGTCCTTGAAAACTACTTAACTAATTAGACACTGAAATCAGTCTCTAACCCACAGTAGGGCAATAGACTGGGGACAGAAACGCTTTCAAATGACAGTCCTGCTTGATACAGGCTGCCTGGTCATGCAGTAGAGACAAATTGAAGCACCAAATGTTCCATGGACACTTAAGGAAAAAATTCTTGATGGTGAGGGCGATAGAGCACTGGAACAGGTTGCCAAGTGAGGTGGTGGAATCTCTTACTCTGGAGATATTCAAAACCCATTTGGCTGCAATCCTGTGTAATATGCTTTAGGTGACCCTGAGTGTGCAGGGGAGTTGGACTAGATGATGTCTAAAGGTCCCGTCCCACTCTAGCAATTCTATGATTCTGTGGGAAAATGACGCTGGGAGGCTTGAAGGGATTAAACACCTTTTATTGAAACTGGTGCGAAGGGATGCATATTTACCTGTGCCAAGTGCATCCTGAGACCAAGTCGTCACCAGTGAAGACCAAGCAGAGCAAAAATGGAGAAGTGCAAAAGCTGTCTGATATGGATCCATTCTGGTCATGATTCCTCCCTGTGCTCTTAGAAGCATGAGCACAGCTACACTAAAATACATTCATGCTGTTTTTGACTTGTTATTGTTCTGTTTTTACCTGCCTGGACTGGGCACATAGAGAAGAGTTGAGAGGCAATATTGTCATGCATTTTAGTGGGATGCAACCCCATTCCCAGCAGGACATTCAGGTCATCATCTTCATACTTCTTATCATCATCATCTTCATACTTCTTATCCTCTGGACCCACAGTGGGCAAATCCCATTGGAGGGGCACTATCCCTAAGTTGGGTACCCCTTTCATCTAGTATAATGGGAACCAAAAGGGGCTTCTAACCAAAGTCTCTTCTTATATCCATTGTTACGTAAGGATTAAAAAACAAATCCCTGAATAAGACAAGTTGTAGTATTGATGCCCTACTATCTGGACCAGCTTTCCTCCCTGGGCAATGCTTTCTCCCTCTGAAGTACTAATGCTCTAAGATGCTGTATATCCCTTCCTCTGGCCCTTGATATTTGCTCTTGGGATATACAACTGTTATCTTATTTGGGATCCAAAAACTTCAATGGGATTTCCATTTTCGAGAGGCTCTGCAAACATCAGCAATATACCTGGGCAAAATTGCCGGGTAGTTAGTAAACAGAATAAGCAAAACCCTAGTAAACTTCAACAAGAGATTTGCAGAGCTAAACTAGTCTTTATTCTCTGGAGATCCAAGCCTATGTTAGGATTGACCCACGAGGAGCTAGATATCATAATGCATTGAAAACAGTCATAAGAACCATCTCTGCCAATCACAAAAGACATCTTGAAGTGACAGAGTTTCATCAAGTAGCTGAGGCTTTCTCAGGGCTTCAGAAGAGAAAGTCTGGTGACGTTAGGAAAAAAAGTCTCAAGAAGTCAAATCAACTGTCGAGAACAAGCCCATTTGCCTACCAGACCTACAGCATAGTCCAAGGGAGAAGTGCTTTGTTGCTCTTCTTTCCCACAGTTACCAGACTGGTCTAGGCATCTCATAAGCCATTAATAAGATCAGAAAATTTACTCAGCTTGCTTCTCCCCATTTCATAACTTTCTCAACAAGCACACATTTGTAACAAGAAAATGATTTGCTCATACACTGCAGATTACCCACAAAACTTATTTCCTTTCTTTAATGAAATATAAAGTGATTTGAAATGAAAGGGGATATTTTTGAGCCTGCTGTCTGCCTTGGCGCTGGAAGCAGTGGCATTCCAGATCTGAAAGGGGGCATCCATGTGGAGAGAGAGACAACCAGCAAACACATCTCTGGTGAAGAAAAACTCAGTCATCTCTGCAGTTCAAACAGCCAATGCAGCAAGTTCAGAAGAGGAATTCTGTGTCACTCAGCGTTTGGAAAACATGCCCTACCAAACGTTCTTGAAGCCCAGTCTGTGAGGCCTGGCTGTGCGAATCCTCCCTGATGTATTTGCAAGTCTTCTGCAAACTGGTACCCGTGGAACCCTCCCTGTTGTGTTTTACAGCAATAAAGAGCTGCCATAGAGCGCTACCCTAGGCAGGCGAGCTCCCGACTGTCCCTCCTGCACTACCTGCTTGGGTTGGCCACCTTCTCCACGATCCAAGCCTCAACGTTTTGATCAGGATGTCACTGCAACCATGTCACTCATGTCTAGGTGTTGTTTCTATGTGGTGTTTCATTTGAATT
This sequence comes from Nothoprocta pentlandii, assembly GCA_013398315.1. Taxonomy (NCBI): domain Eukaryota; kingdom Metazoa; phylum Chordata; class Aves; order Tinamiformes; family Tinamidae; genus Nothoprocta; species Nothoprocta pentlandii. The sequence continues at coordinate 1,521,701 of VZSG01000114.1, read as the reverse complement.
TCTACATGAATAATATAAATTATACTTTGCGTTTGATAAGAGACACTTGTAATGCAATATGTGAATAATAAATGGTGTTGATTATTATTTTTTTTCCTACTGTTTCACAGTTGGTCTTTGTAACTTCTCTTGGCTCTGAGATGTTTTCTACATGGAATTTGTAAGCCTGTAATTTAACACACAGATGGAAATGAGTTAGGTTTCCATAGTACTTGCCTAGTCCATGCCTGTTGAGGAAGGGCTTGGTGAATGTCTGGGCATTAATCAGAGTGCTTCCACAAACCATTCATTCTCCCAGGACGCCCCTAATGTTTGCTCACCACTACTACCCTCAACACTCTCCCACAGCTGCCTCTGCCTTGATGCTTTGATAAGCACCCTTGCATCTGCTCTTCAGGCTAATCCTTGCTAACTCCATTTGATCCTCACTATCCATTTAGCCTTGTTGACACCATCCTCTCTCTCCCTAGATATGTGGGCATCTTCTTTCCCATACTTATGTCATTAAGCCACCGGGGGCACTTTCTCCACTTTCTCCATACTCTTTTCTCACTGAGATGACTTAACATCCTGTTACACACTTGCACATGTGTATTTGCACTCACACCTGCTATTCCACCACATCCAGCTTGGCTCTCCACTATGAGGTTTGTTTATTAAACTGCAAGACCATGTGTAGACCAGACAGTATTAAAGTCCTCACTACAATGAATTACTTATGCACAGCAAATTATCTTGCTGGGCTGGGCAAAATGTGAGTCAGAGTATCTAGATGCTCTTCAGCCCAAAATGCACCACTCCCTTGTTGTCAAACTAATCAGGTGGAGTGATATAGAGAACACATGAAGTGGATCGGCAGTCTGCTAGAAACATGAATGAGATGGGAACACAAGTACTTTTGATGTATCTGAACACCTTTATTTATTTATGAAGTAAGCTGAAACAGAATTTCACACCATATTTCCAAAAAAGAGAAGCAGCAGCTGACTCAGTAATTGCATTTTTTGCTCCAAGTTCTTCCCTCAGCTTAGACTTTCCCCTCAGCACCTTCTCTTCCATTAAGACCCAGATAAGATTGCCACCAGCTGACTGACACCAACAACAGTCTAACCCCACCAGCCAACTGACAGCAGAATCCACCAAGCACCTCCACACTCAGACGCATCTGTTAGGAGCACCATAGCTAACGTTTAACATGTTCCTTCAAAAGTAGAGACTCAAAGAAAATGGAAGCATGGGCAATCCCTTCTATAGGACATTTCCACATGTAACTGATTTTTTCCACAATGCTGTCTTCACCAAACAGCACATCCATAGATTCTTTGACCCACAGAAAAGATGTAGTCATGACAGCAGAGAGAAACAAACTTCTTCTCCTTGAAAAACTTCTCAGCATTACCTGCAAAAAGTCTTAGACTTCTATGCAGTCGAAGCATGAACAAGTTATGCCCTTCACCATACTAAGCTGATGGTAAAGAAAATCATGCCGCAGGACAGAAGACATGGGGAAAGAAGTACAGGAAAATGAGCTTACTTGTTCTTCAAAGACAAAAGTTGTCATAAGTCATTCAGACACATTGATGGATATAGCAGAAAACAAACAAGAATAAATAGAACAGAACACAACACAACATATCCACTTTTCCATTCACAGAAAGATTTGCCTTTGTCTCCAAGAGACCAAATGACACAGCATCTCTTGATTTCCTGGAACAGACATTCGTCTTTCACCATAACCCGTCAGCACAATCTTCCATGCATCAAGCATCACTACAGTACCTCATTCAAAACACCTAACACCAGAGGGAAATCAGCAGACAGGAAAAATCCTACTGTCTGTACACATCCCTGTTGCTGCTCCTCCTAGCACTTCATTATATTTCTTAACCAAGCGTTTCAAAATTCTCTTCTTTTTTTTTAACAGCGTTTTTATGACAAGGTGAGAAAGCCATGCCAGACAAATGAGAGAAATAACTCCTTTTGTAAACATGAGATTATTTTCTGTGCTGTGTTTGCTCCAGCTTTCTGTTCTGTGAGTATAGTACTCCTTTATGAGTTATTCTTTGCTTCAACGGGTGATTTACTTGGACAGTTTCCAGGCTCATGTTGCTGGAGACAGGAGATGGAAGGAGATAATCTTGCATCCATATTTCTGACCTTCTTTCCCCTTAAATTAAGAGCTTCAGGTTTTCCCCAAGGAGAGCAGCAGCAAACACCAGACACTGTATGCAATGTCCAAAATAAAACCATAGAGGGAGATAGAATAAAGCAAAAAAGAAATTAAAGGGGAAAAGAATTGGCAGTGACTGCTTGGCTGAGAGAGCTGGTGTACTGCAAATGGAGACCCTGACCATCCTCAGTGCCAACACAGTGCTCAGTTGCCTCTGATTATGGCTGCATGCAGGACCAGCTAGAAGTATGTGGACTCTGCGTGCTCTTTGTCTGGGCCACCACCTTTTTCTTTCACGTGTCCATTTTCAGAGCTCTTGTTGGCATTTTCACAGGACCTAGTGAGAAGAAAAAGAGTTAAAAAGCAGACAGAGACCCATTCTGACTTGACACAAGCCTTGTCCAGCAAGCCTGGGGAAGGACACGTGGTATTCAAGCAACTTCCTTCCCATTCATCACAACAGACAGCCTCCAAAAGGATTGGGGAGCAGTGCAGCCGCATTTTGTGGGGAACAGGGACCCAGGGGATAGGTGATGTATAAAGTTGGAGGGCACGGCCACAATATTGGCACAGGAGGGTGACAACAGAAGCCCTGAGGAGACAATGGAACAATGAGAGTGTGGGGTCTTGCTGGAGTAGCCCCATTTCATGGGCTAGAAGGAAGCAATGATCACTGTGGGTCTGAGATAGTCCCTTTGGGTTTGATTACAGAGGCAAATGACCTGAGCAACGATTGCAGGAGAGCTTCCCATCAGCGCGCTTGTTGAAGCAAAACCCCCATTTACTGGGTACCTTGGTGCACCCCAACAACCCACCTGTGCTGGGGAGCAGCCGCCGAGGTGTCATCTACGAGGTCCGTGCCGCGGGTCTCGGGCAGCAGGAAGCAGAGCAGCCCCCCCAGGACAGGGGCACTGCCGAAGATGGCCATGGGCACGGAGCGATGGTAGCGCCCGAGCAGGCGGATCAGCGGGGCGATGATCCCCGCTACCCGCGCTGACATGGAGCACAGCCCCACGCCGGTCTGCCTGCAGGGAGAGGTGACAGGGAGCACAAGCCAGGCCTCGGCCTGCCAGGCCCATCCGTGAAACCGCTCTGCGGCCTCCTTCACCTCGCCCTGATAAAGCTCCAACTACTGGGGCATGAAGGGCCCCGTTAGTGCACTGAGGCAGAGTCCATGACAGGGATCTGCTTCAAGGATACCACGTTCATATTTCCACTTCTGAGGCCAGGGTCATCCCGCCGCAGGGAGAGCAGTGGGGAGAAATCTCACCTGACCACGGTGGGGAACAGCTCTGCCGTGTACACGTAGGAGGTGGAGAAGGAGGCCGAGGTGGCAAACTTCCCGATGATGGCCAGAACGGTGATCACCACGGGCAGATCTGAGAGGAGAAGAGGTGGCCGCTGTGGCTGGGGTACCCAGCACCACTCAAACCGCGGGTGAGGGCTGCAATGGGCCACAACTGCACACCACACAGGGAGCCATCGCCTCTAACCAGAGCCTGAACCTGGACCAAAGGACATCTCCAGTCTGAGAATCACCTTCACGGCACTTTGCATTCATTTCACCACTCTAAACATCAGTCTGCCCAAAGGGAAACCCTTTCCCAATGGGTGGACCAATGTCCTCTCCTATCTCCATACAACTGGCAAGGGAGAGCTGGTTGGTCCAGGAAGGTCCCCTTGACAGGTGAAACTGGCATGGGCCATCACTGTCCATACAGCACTATCAGAAAGGAAGCAGTCCAGAGGACTAGCAGCAAACAAGCCTATTTAGAAACAAAGTCAGGAAATACCACTGGGAGTCACACAGGAGGGAAGGGATGCCTTCCATCACAGGGTAGCACTTTGACAGACTTCCCCAGTGGAGCAGAAGTTCCATCCCTAAGGCTTCCACAGTGATCTCCAACAAGCAGTAGAAGAGTGCTTCAATGGGATGAGGAATCCCAGCTGCTTGCACAGGAGCAGTAAGAGATGAGCTACACCCTCCCCTTTCCAGCAGGCAGGCAGAACAGGAGGAATCACACTGATGTGATGATACGACCACAGATCTGACATCTTTGGAGCTGGAACACGTTCTGACAAGGTCACCAACCTTTTCAGAGAGATTTCTAGGCATACAAGAGCCAGAGAGCCACTTCCTATTGATTTTCCAAGCAAATCTGCCACTTAAGCTATTGGAAATTATTCCCTGTGCATCCTTTCTGAGAAAATACGTTCTAGGCAACTAGCAAGGAGAACCCAGATTTCTCAGAGCACCTATGTTGAGGTGGGCAGTTTAATAACAACCACTTCCAATATTGATTCTGCAGCAAGGATTTTGGAAAGCCTGAAACTCGAGTGAGTCACTCAGCAACCCCAGTTCTTTGGGAGGGGTTCAGCTGGAAATATGGTGGCAGTGACTCCTCAAAGCATCATGGATATGGAGTGCAGACAAAGAAACAGAAGAAGGGTTCATCTCTTTTTCCGGCTCTCTTAAAGAAGGGAACCTTACTAGCCTTTTAATGCCTTGTCTTCTGCATCACCCTACGTGGAGATGACGGTGTGCAATGGGCCCTGTGGCCAAAGGCAGGGAGCTGTTGAGAGGCCAAGCACAGCTCTGAATGAGAAGAAAGTCATGCTGAAAAGAAGACAGCACATTGGGAATTCATTTCCTTGTGACTTCGGCTATAGAGGCATCCCAAACCCTGAGAGAGTGTGGGACAGCAGTCAGTCAGACTGGGAGAATGGAACCGGATCAGGAAGAGCCAGGGCTCTGCAGCTCCCTTCCCCAGAGGCTGTACTCCTGGAACAGGAAGAGTTTGTTCACCTTCAGGGATGCCAGTGATGATCAGACACACCAGACCACTCAGCAGCAGGAGAAAACCCTGGCATTTCTTCCTCCCAAACCACTGTAGCAGCAAGATACAAGACGCTCGAGCTGGGATTTCCACTGCTCCAAAGGCAAGCTGTGTCAGGTAGATGTCCAATCCAAAGTTTGTCACATTCAGACTGATCCCATAGTAGGCAAGGCTATTGGCAAACCTGAGGAATGAGCAGAGTGACACTAACACATATATTGTCCATGAGCGAACGCAGTATTGATCTCCACTGATGACATATTGACCATGCTCAGAATTTGCATGGGGCAAAAATTCACCTCAAGACCAAGGGATACCAAAAGCTGGAAATACACCAACCTTTCTCACAAACCCCACAGAACCCTGAAGAATCAAAGTCTCCCCAGGCCTACAGATGGTGGATCTAGTCCAGCCTGAGTGTCAGAAAGGAGGTAGAGGTAGAAATATGCATGCACATGAACCCAGAAGCACCAAATGAGTTTACAGTTCTCATCAGTCCCCAATCTCATCCTCACTTCACCTAACAGTCAGGAAAGGGAGGGCTAGGGGAACATCTTACCAGGCACATAACATGACTAACGTCACCTTGCGGAGGTGCTTCTTCTGGAAGAGATCCATAGTACTTCCAGGCTTGGTCTGTACCTCAGGCTTCAACTTCAAAATGCAGAAAGACACAGTCAGACCAGAGAAAATAAACTCTTTTTTTTTTTTTTTTTTTTTTGCTGACATCAAAGAAATACTCTCCCCAAGATTCGCTGGGATCATGAAACCTGGACCTTTACTTTCCTGGACCTTTACTGACACAGCTTAAGCATGCTACATTTGGGAAACCAAGCGTGTGTGAAAGTTTCTCAGTAAAACAAGCAGTGTCCCCTGCCACTGGTGATACCTGCTCAAGGAGCCCTGGTGGGATGGTGCGCTTGTTGATGGATGCTGCCTTCTGAAGGATCTTCTTAGCTTCTTCTACTCTACCTTTTGTCATCAGCCACCGAGCTGATTCTGGTAGGACCCTGCCAAGGAGGTGAAATCAGGAGATGCCACCACAGCCTATGGAGCTAGCTCTGCTGAGCTGGCTGGCCTCATAGCCCAGTTCCCTGTGACCACTTCCAGTAAGCGATGAGTATCACTTGTGACTGAGGAATCTAAACACCTCTTCAGACCAGGCTTGCCAGGCCTAACTTGAGGCCTTATGTCCACATCTGAGTACATGAGCCAAAGCAGCTTCTGGTCTTAGTGGTCTGTGCCCCAAGAAGGTGAGCTGATCTCAGCAGAAGCCCCTCCAGCATCTCCACTATATTAGGGCAGACCTAAGATGGTCCTAATCTGCTGCCTCCTGCCTGTCGTGCTTCACACCCACTGTTACCAAGCCTGCAAGGAGCTCTCTGCCCTTCTCCCACTTACCAGAAGTAGAAGAAAAGGGCAAATATAGGTACAGATCCTGCAATCTGTAACAGTCTCCAGTTGCGGATACCGTAACTCAAGCCAGCCAAAATCATCTGTCCGATGGCAAAACAGCAGTGAGAAACAAGCACTGCGTGGGGCCGGTAGGAGACACCAACCCATTCCATAGCTGAAAAGAACAAAGATTTAGGGTCATCAGTGTGAATGTTTTCCCCTGATCCAAACAATCTGCTTCCCTTGGAAAGAGCTCTCTAGTAGGTGGCCCAGGTCAATTTTGTCCCAGAGCCATTGGGGTTTCTCCCTGCAATGATAACCTGAGCTAGAGCATTAAAAGGTGCTCACATTGCCCCCACCTGGGCATTGGAATGGGAGAAAAACTCTATGTCTCTCACTCTGTGCTCTGAAGAAGCAGAAGCACCAAAGGGCAGTTCAAAGAAAGACCTGTCCTCACCTTATGCATCACCTCCTAAGTAAATCCACCCCAGGAGCTACTGAGGTGTATCGTAGTGACTGTCCTGCTCATGTCCCTTGGGAAATCTCAGTCATTGCATGCTCAGTGAGGGGTTTTGGAGGTACCTCACCAACTTGAGGTCAGGCCTCTCAGAGGTGACTCAAGGTTTCCCATAATTCTCCAAGTCCCATTTCATGGGATACTTCAGCGCCACAAAGTACATATAAAGTACATTGGAAAATGTCTATAAAACTTTCTCATTGCTGCATATTTCAGCCGAAAGAGTCCTTCAGACTTTTCAGTGAAAAGAAACAGAATGACAAAACAGCAGTGGACTGCAAGTAGCAAGATTGCAGCTTGAACACCATTTGAAATGTCCTCACAAAATACGGAATCAGTTGACAATGAGCCCTGCACCCAGAAACCATCTGTACATATCCCAGTCAAGGGCTGAGAGCAACCTTTGTCTGTCATTTGTTGGCACCTCCTTAGGTCTCCTGTTTGAAACCTAGGGCCATTTTCTCACTGAGATGAGGTCCCCCCTACGTCTTCCCTGATTTGCCTTTCTTGCATGAGGAGAAACAGGCCCACTACAGAGCTGTTCAGTTGGGAGAGAGCTTTGCAATACATGCAAAACAAGCTTTTATGTCCCTTTTTCTACTGTGTTTTGAGAGGCCACATCCCTCTGCCTCGGAGCTAGGACATCCTACTCACCTAAGGCCAATATTGTCATGGTGATCCCTGACATAGAAGCTCCCACGACACACCTGAAGGCCATGTACACATAGAAATGGGGCACAAAGGCAATTCCAACACCAAATAAGCCCTGGATGAGCATGGAGATTAGAATAACAGGCCGGCGACCGATTCTGTGGAGGAAGAGAAAAGACAGATGGCATCTTCAGAGATCCCGTATGTGTGGTAAAGAGACCAGTGGGATACCCACTGAAGTGTCCCATGGAGCAGGCTTCATGAACACATTTGGAGCTCTTGTCTGATTCGACTCTGGGTGCTGGGCAATAACTCCAGGTAGGCTGTTGTATCTACTCACCTGTCACTTAAGGGCCCAAAGATCATGGCTCCCAGGAGAAGCCCCAGCATGTAAATGGCTTGGGAGATGTCATTCAGGTCCTTCTTGTCACACACAAGGTCAAACTGGAGGAAGGAAACACAACTACTTTTGCTCTGTGCCCCTTTCTCCAAAACTGGGTTGCAAAGATCCAACCCCCAAAGGACCCGCCTCCATCAAGATCATGAACAACATATGTCAGTGGTAGGACCCAGAGCCACGGTACTTTTGTCCATCTCCTCACCATAGAGCCCTTCTTCTCAGTGCAAAGACCTGCAGGAGTCCTCTCCAGAGTAGGTTCCTCTGACAGAGACTTCTAATTGAGAAGTTTTTCTTTAAGTGATACCTCAGTAGAGGAAGTCCCCATGTCCAGGTGTTGAGAGTGGTGGGCAAGGGTGAGAGGAGGTCAGGAGAGGAGTGTCCTGTTTCGGAAGGTTTCCCAAGTTTGTGGCTGTGGTCACCCTTGCAGCCACTCCACCCAGCATTGCTCTACAAAGGGTTTTTGTAAGCAATGCTCAGGGCATTAAGAAAGCATCTTTAAACGTGCTTCTCCTGACGTGTCAGAAACCTTATTGCCTCAAAAAAGGCAGTGATTATTTCTTTTCACATACCTTCTTTAGAAATACCAACACCGTTTTCTCCCTGACATTTCCTCCTTTCTCCCTTTCACTGCAAAGGGAAATGCAAAGGGAAGAGGGAAAGGACAGGGTTATTTTATTGCCCTTAAAAGCCAGGGGCACAGTTTAAAAAAGCAGTTCCTTACTGTAGACTCATTTTGTGACTCTGCTTTTTTGACTCGGACTCATGAGTCCATAAGCAACAGTAAGTGGCCACACACAGTGGGACTGTACAGAGCATTTCAGCAGAGACACAGGCTGTACCTGTGGTACATGGAGCCCCACCTGGGCAGACTTTAACTGACTTTGACCTCATGTTTTCCTTCCAGCAGCAGCAAAGTCAATGCAGGGTATGAAAAATGCCCAAATTCCTGGAGGGCACAGTCAGGCCTCCAGGTTCTCCCATCTCTCCCAAGACCAGCATGACCCGGCAGCCAGTTTGGGGATGTTTGCAGCAAGCTGCTCCCACAGCAGGAGATGCTGTTGTCCTGTTCCAAATGATAAGCTGCTGCATGTGCAGCTGAGTCCTACCAGTCCAAGATCTGATGCCAACCTGTGACAACAATGTGGCCTCCAGGAACTCACTGGTATCTGTCCGTGCTGCAGTTACACAAACTTGCGGCTTCTTTAGGTGCAACAACATCTTTAGATTTGGAAGTTCACCTAGAAACAGATGGCTACTGCTCATCCTCCTAGAGAAGCTCCTGACTTGGAGGTAAAATGGTTTCCAGGACCACAGAAGCACCTGGAAATGATGATTGTTGGAGTTTCTTGTGAAGTTCTAGGTCAGAGGAAGGTATCCATGAGAAAGGGCTGGAGTTGGCAGTGGGGAAAGAGAGAAATAAAGAGAAGGGAGGAAGGAGGAAGGGAGAGAGCAGAGCAGAGGTCCTACAATGTTGCATCAGGGAGTCTCTAGAAGCAGTTCTTGTCAAACGCGGTAGCTCCACACAAAGTGAGGAGCAATGAGGAAGCCAGGCTGTTTGAGCCAACCCTGAGCTTAAGTCACTACATGAAGTGATGAAGATACTGAGGTGGTCATGGCACAGCTGCACACCTTGACAGTGCCCACAGGAGTACAAACCAAGCACTGTCCCCCTGCCCTCGGGTGTCTGAAGCACCAAGTGTTGCACAGGGACAGACAAGCTGGGACGATACCTCCAAGCTGCTGAGTGGCAGCTGGAGCAGGGGCACCCAAGGGCCCAGCGTGCAGACCACACACTGAACTCAACAGCTTGGAGCTGTTGAGCTGCTGTGGAGCTGCTGGGTACATATATCACAGCCTACCCACACATAGTTTCCTGAGGACCATCCCTGGACCCTGATGGAGGTCCAGGTGGACCTTGGCTCTGGTAGAGCTAAGATCCCCAAAACATTTTTGACATAAATGTCCACCTGCTCACACCACAAATGCCAGTGGTATGGACTACGCTACAGGACAGCATGGCTCTTTGGGGAGCCCATGGCGTCCACCTCCCCAGATCATCAGAAGGCAATTACAGACCTCAGTCAGCAGGGATGGTGTTTGTGTGGACGGGTACACCCAGCTGTTGCTGCACTTCTGCGTGGCGTTGAGGCCGTAGGCCACGATGGAGTCGAGGTCGCGGTCCACAGGGGAGTACATGGAGCACTGCTCGTACGCCCCGCTCGCACCCCGCGGCACCGTGAGGTTCAGCAGCTCGTCCTCCGTCAGGTTGGGACCGACCGCCCGGATCCAGCTGGTGTTGCAGTAATGGGGCACATCCACCAACATGAACAGTTGGCCAAGCATGTGGAAAGCAGTCAAAGGGACTGGGAGGGAGAGCAGCACTACCAGCCATTTCTGAAATCGCCCAAACTCCCCCAGAGCATTTAGAATATCTCCAAACGCAAACATGGTGACGACTCCCATGGTCAGGCTGTACTGGAACGCGTTGCTTAAATGAACAGAAATGTTCCAAATGCAAAATTAATGTTTAAGCTGTGTGAATGTTTAAACTAAACCTCTAATCAGATGTGATAAAATGAGCACTTCTATCAGCGTATCTTCCATCAGCCCAATCAACAACCTGCTTGCATGCAGGTTGCACTTTGCCTCTTGTAACTCCCTTCCCATTCCCAGGGCAAGAGCAAAGGTGCCAGAGCACTGCAGCTCGCAGGGGCATCATGAGGACACTGCATCTTGTCTCAGCCTGGCCAATCTCCTCCAGCCTCCCCCAGGCAGCCAAGCTGCAACACTTGAGGTCTTTGTCAGAGACGGGAGGCTGTGAACATCCAAGGGATGACCTGGACCCAGGCTCTGGGGTTGCACCCAGGCACCAGAGGAGTGAGCAGGTGACTGTGCTGAGGGAAATGGTTCAGGAGCCTGGAGCTAGGTCCCTGCTTTTCTGCAGCCTCCTGCTTTGGTCCCCATCAGGTCCCCATGGTGCTCAGAGCTGTTGCTTGCAGCCCAAAATCTGTCTTTAGGCTCCTCCTGGGTGATGGCTTCACATGGAGCACATTCCACTCTTGTCTGCTGCTCATCATCTCAAACCCAAATCCAAACATCTGGACTGTGGGGCTGATCCCACCTCAGGGCCAAGATGGCTCATTAGCGGCTGAGCACCAGGGACTGATGTGGTAGAGATAGGGTGCAGGATGCACTGCCATCCCAGCAGACGTTCTGCTCTTTGTGCTGCTCATGGGTCAACTCTCACTCTCTGCTCCATCAAAACCCACCAGCTACTCCCTGGGTTTTTTGTTCCATATGCACCCACACCCTTAAGATCTGCACCAAAGCACTTCCCCAGGAGATCAGGAGTCCATACGAATGACTGGGACAGCACAAGACAAAGGGAAATTCACCACAAGGCACCTCATGCTCTGCATGCCACTGCTGTTGGGCCAACCCAAAGCCACCACCTCACAGTTCAAGCACTTCCCCAGGCCTGTGCAGGAGGGCACACTGCACGCTTAGGGGGTCATCAGGAGAGCAGGGACTCTATGATGGACACTGGCAATCAAAGGCAGGTTCACAGTTGTGGATGCACCATGGGGATCTAGCTGCTTCCTCTTCATGGAGCTTCCTGGGTGTGTGACACAGGGGCTTCTTTGACCTCCTCTCACCACACAGCGGGGAGAGCTGTGCCCTGTAGATCTATATGCATCTACAGGGAAGTCTTGCCCATAGCTGAAGGAGGCTGATTCTGTGGCAGTTGGTTGGGCTGTAACAGCCCAGAGCCCATCAGGACATGGTACTGGTGTCATTTTCCAAAGCAAAATGCAGCATCTCTCTTTGTGATGATATCCACACTCAGGTCTCTATTAGCACCTTGGAAGAGACGTGGATTCACGTCCTGGGACCTCCCTACTGCCCAAGAGAATAGCCATGGAGAGCCAAAGACAGAGCTGGGGACATCTGAGGAATGGAGGGATGGCAAAGCCAGGCCTGGTCTTGCTCCCCAAGGCAAGAAGGCATGAGGCAAGGAGAGGTGAAGCAGCTCTTGTTGCAAGAGGGGCTCCACAGGGAGCAAATAAATAGCACAGCCCTGATGTCAGTGACCGTGGCTGCCTGCACTGCAGCCCCGACTCCTGGCCATGGGCCTGCAGGTATCGGGAGCCCAGACCCTGCCCTTTGACAAGGGGCCATTGCCCTCTCCTTCTTCCCAACCTCGCATCGGGAAGGCCCTGAGCCAGCAACCAGAGCAAAGCCCATAGAAAGGGACCTGTCGGACAACAGCTAAGAGATGAGAAGCACCACAATGATGCTCTCCTGACTCTTATCCATCACAGCCAGTGCTAAAGTCCAGTGACTTGCTCCAAAAGGAGACTCATTTGAGTCATCCGAAAGAGTGGAAGGAAGTGAATTCCAGCCAAGGGAGAGAGATGATCCTTTAAGCCAAAGCACTTCTTGATGTCTGCCTGAATGGGCAGCTTTCTTGGATATCCCAACCCTGGTACAGTGTCCTGCACGTCCTGTTCTGGCTAGCACTTTAAATACCAAGATGAAAGGCGGGATATAGAGTTGGTGTTTCCACATTTCCAGGAACGGGAAGAACACCTGGGGCTGGGATGAAAGGAGCAAGGGCAGAAATGTCCATGCCTCGCTGGAGGTTTCCAACAGGAGAGGAAGCAATGGTCAATGAGGACAAACTGACATCAACAAGAAGCCAGAGAGGTCCTGTTGAGGACGTGATAATCCCACAGGACAATCCTCTTCTCCAGGCAGGCCTGGCAGGACCTTGGGACAACCCAGCCTGCAGAACACCATTTCCCACAGCACAAACCCATTGGAAAGCCAAGGATGCTACAAACCTGAGTGACGAGCGTCTCCTCATGGTGTGCAGGGTACACCCAGCCGTTGCTGCACTTCTGCGTGGCGTTGAGGCCGTAGGCCACGATGGAGTCGAGGTCGCGGTCCACAGGGGAGTACATGGAGCACTGCTCGTACGCCCCGCTCGCACCCCGCGGCACCGTGAGGTTCAGCTGCTCGTCCTCCGTCAGGTTGGGACCGACTGCCCGGATCCAGCTGGTGTCGCAGTGATGGGGCACATCCGGGACCATAAAAAGCTGACAAAACTGGTGGAAAGACAGGCTGAAGCATGGAAGGGAGCTGAGCACCATCAGCCATTTCTGAAACGGTCCGAAATCACCAGCCGCTTTCAAAAGCTCCCCAGTGCCTGACATGGTCACCTCGGCTGGAGCACCACAGCGCTGGGAGAGACTTTTCTGGGGGCTGGAATTAATATTTAAACCCAAGATAAGCTTTGCAGACGTAGGCAGCCTCAGCAAATATGCGATTTTTTGTTAGGATAGACTTAATGCCTAATGTTTTACCCATCGTAAGTACAACGTGTGATATATTAATCATCTCCAAACCACCCACAGAGAGTTTGCTACCGGATAGAGTGGAAAGAGACCTCTGCCAGTCCCTCTAGGTGATACTAATTTGGGGAAAATAACCACTTTCAAAGAATTTGCTGGAGCTGCTGAAGTGCTGAAACAACTGCCTGTCCCTGTCAGCTCCACTCTTCGGGCAAGCAAGGTTCAAAGGGGGATGCTACAAGCCCATGGAGCGCGATGCAGAGCTGGAGAACGTCTAGGGAAATAAATAGGGTGATGCTAATGGAGGAGCAGAGCCCATCCCAGAGCTCGGAACAGCCTGGCACCTCTCTGGGATCACAGGAGGACTATAAGGCACTTGTGAAAGGCAGCAACAAAGAAACAACATGCAAAAGATTGAGAATGGGAATGTGGTTTAATTCTCTCGGGCTTCCTAAACGTGGCTTGGTCAATTACTAGACTGAGTGCTAAGAAACTGTCCAACAAGAACAGAAGAACGGAGGACTAGACAAGCCCTTTCCATCCCAACTACCAGCCTTGGAAGTTACGTTCACTCAAAGTTTCCCGGGTCTCTGAGGAAAGGCAAATGCTTTACCCTTCTATAAAATTGAAGGATCAGGGTAGGACAAACTGACTCCGACACCTGGAGTTCATACTTGGAACTGCATCTTCCTTATCTTCTTCCAAAGGACACACGCTTTGGCATCATTAGTTCACGAAGTCAAGGGACTCTTGTTCTTCCCTGCTCTGAGTGAGGGAAAGGAGATCATCTCTGTGGCTCTGGAGGAAACACCATAACCTCTTTGAAACAAACCCCTCCTGAACCCTGGCTAAATCACATTCACACGAACTTGACAGCTTGAACAAATAAGACTTCAATAAATTGGGTAACAGAAGACAAACATCAGGAAAAAATAAACCCAGAAAGGCCTTGAGAAGGAAACTAACCAACAGGTTAGTTTTAATTCTCAGGTAACATCTCCCTTTATTTTCTCAAGTTTCGTTACTTCTTGGAAGGCAAGAAATGCCAAAGGTTGTGAAGGAGAAGGGAAGACTTTGGGTTTCCTCCAAATCTGTTCTTCCTAAAGGAGGCTTTGCAAGAGGGAGCCAAACTCTCACTGCTGCTTGCAAAGAGGCACAGCAGAAGTCAGCCTTCCTCTTTCTTCTGCATGATCCTACACACTAAATTTTGCAGTCAAGCCAACATCTGCCAGCCAAGGTTACTGTTAAAGGCTGACCAAAACTTGGGAAAAGGTGTGCAGATGCTTACTTTACTTAACTGACAAATTGCACCATACTCCATGACAGCTCTGACATGGTAACAGCTCAACTTGAGGTCACGGAAGAGTTTTGGGGCTTGTGATAAGAGTTTATTGACAGTCTGCCAAGAGTCCTGTCACCCACACACTCAAACAAGACCTTGTGGTTCCCACAGCCCAACATCTGACTGCTGGCACAAATATCACACAGACACCACTGCTGTTTACCAAGATAGGTGGTCCAGCTACAGTGAAAAGCCACCAAGATAACCTGCTACATGGATACGCTTTGGCTCTGCCTCTTATCTTCAACGTACTTGTGGAATAAAATAAAGTGAAACCTTGCAGGGCCCCCAGATAAGATCTAAGGCATAAAAAGGATTAGCATTGGAGAAATAAGAGGGAGTAAGGGAGCATTTGAGGCTCCTCCACATGTTCTCCCGGCACAAACCATCTCACTTGCATGGCAGCCTGTGATGTTCCCAGAAAAAGGAATTGCTTAAGAGCTTCTACAGAATGGAAGAATTTTTTCTAGCAAGAGACAAACCCTTGAGGATGGTCCAAAATACTCCGCTCATCCACAGCTCTACAAATATCCCTCTTCCATGGGGGCTGCTCAGAGCACAAGTAAACTGGGTGGTGCAGACATCATCTGCACTAGGGCCTATGCCCCCTGACCAAGAGACACCACCCAATTCAGCATCACTAAAACAACACAAGACAACGGACAATTTGTTCTTTATTGATTAAAAATTAGAGACATGCAGTAAAATACAAAGTCCAAAAAGGAGAAAAAAAAAAAGCCTGAATATTTTACATCTTTCGTTATAATCTACAATACACCGAAGCTGTGAAGAGGATCCTTTCTCATGAACAGAGCATTGTCCTTAAAGCAGGAACGAACTTAAAAAATACCATCTACTTCCAGGTACAGACCAGAACCTTGCATGTCACCACCCCCAAATTCTTAACAACGCCGGAAAAGAATCACGAACAGCATTGGCACTTACTGGAACACCACCAGAAAAAAGTTGTCTAGCACTGTAATACCCCAAGCAGAAAATTCAGATCGCTACCCAAAGCACCTGGAGATTTATAGAGTAAATAACATCATCTTCTCCCTTACTTATTTTCTTCATTTAAAGAGCTAAATAGCATTGGGTTAGTGTGAACTTGGGCTCTCCAGGTCCTGGCTTGGGGAAGAGGGAAATACCTTGACAAACAGGCACTCTGTTGCCTCATCTGAGCCATTTGAGTCCTACACCTCCTTGTACCAGTGCACAGAAGACCCGTGAGGTCCTCAGCGCAAGCAGGTAGAAGGAGGAATAATACTGCAACAAGACTAGCTGGTCTCTGCATCCTAAGAGTCTCCAACACCTCCCTGCTCATCCTTGGGCAACATGAAAACGTAGACTCCAGCCTGCTCTTCCTAAGCCAAGCAGAAGTGCCAGAGCTGTCACACACACATGGCCAAACGTGGCCACCGCCAGCTCCTGACAACAGACACCTCTCCCTTCCTCATCCTTGAGAGCTGCTGCTCAGCACTCGGGGCTGCTCTTCCTCCCAGACACTCCTCCTCCTCTCCTTCCCTTTGCGCTCCTAGCGATGGGGTCGTGACTGGTTGGCAGCACCCACTGGGACCTCCCCAACAGTCAACTAGAGGCTAAAGAAACAAGGGTGGTAGAAAAAAGAACATGCACAATATCCAGGAAGCTTCCACAGCTGCCCGTAGAGAAAAAATATAAATATAGACTGTTCATAAGAAGACTTTGAAATAAAAAAAGTCCTAATTGAACCAGTCATCCCATTTTAACACTCCGTTTCTGCATTGTTTGTGGCTGATGGAAACCAAACCCGTTTCCATCTGCGTGTTAAATTACAGGCTTAACAATTTCCATGTAGAAAACATCTCAGAACCAAGAGCAGTTACAAAGGCCAACTGTGAAACAGTAGGAAAAAAAATAATAATCAACACCATTTATTATTCACATATTGCATTACAAGTGTCTCTTATCAAACGCAAAGTATAATTTATATTATTCATGTAGAAATTCAAATGAAACACCACATAGAAACAACACCTAGACATGAGTGACATGGTTGCAGTGACATCCTGATCAAAA
>VZSG01000114.1:1462217-1504339 GCA_013398315.1 Nothoprocta pentlandii | reverse complement strand
TTTTTTTTTTTTTTTTTAAATACAACTGAAGAGAAGCAGATATCTCAGTACTCCAGGTGACCCAAAGAACATGTACACATTGGTGTTTCAAATGGAAGGGAAGTGGGTGAAGAACAAAAAAAGATCTGTTCAGTATTAAAACTTGTGCAAAAATAGCAAGTGAGAAAAAAAAATGAAACCACATGTAAGCAAACATTTAGGCAAGATCATCAGAGCAGTGGAACCCCCTGCTTCGTACTCAGTAGTATTTTTCTTTAAAGTAAGGCAATAATAAAATGAACATGCAGGCGATGATGTGTTGGATCTGCATGTCTGAGATGACAGATACAAAAACATGAGAGTTGTTTACAAAAGGTGTAAACGCCATCGGTAATTTCAGGAAGGTTTGTGATCCTATTAAGGAAACAATGTTAAAGCTTCTAGGAAGGGGGCTGTAGTTCAATTCTTTGGCAGTAGTGGTTTTTTTTAGGCTAACAGAAGCATTACGAATATGCACATGTGGGTTCTCAGTTGGGAAACGTCTCCTGGGACCATTGTTTAGCTGATGCTGAGCTGTGCAAATCCTATAAGTTTGCCATCATCAGGAATATCCGAGCCTTCCACACCAGATGCCTGTAACACAATAAATAGAGATCAAATAGCAACATCCATGATGCATCCTCCGACATGCACGATTTTATGCACAGGAGAGGGAGCAGTTACAGGACAGCTTTGTACTGTGCTTTGTACTCAGCAGGTGGCAGTATCCAAAGTTAAAATCGTGGTTTTATTATTATTTTTTAGCTAGGAAGGGCTGGGACTGAAGTTTTGCCAATGTCTGCTCCAACTAGGGCTACGTGCACTATCCTGGGTGAAGCAAAAACTCTCCTTACCCACAGAAATGGTCAGAACTGGCACACATTTTTTTTACCTGCCAACAAACCAGTTAAACCTTTGCTTTGCCACTGCAATTGGCACTCGGTTTCACTGCATCTGAAGGATTCATCTGCTGCTGTCACTCAGCATCCTGCTTTCCTTCCACCTCCTCTCAAAGACAAGGTATCCAGACCCTCCCCATCCTCTTCTTCCAACAAAGCATTCATTGGAATTTCCCTCTCCACTTACCTGCCCTGAAGCAATTCTACCCTTTGGGGGCAAGCAAGCCCTCCAAGCACAGAAAATGCTTCTGCAATACTTTAATATCCTCATTAGCTAGGATAAGGGAGCGTTTGGGTTAACACAGCATCTCACATAGTTATTTAACCCAGGTGCAGCTCAGAGGACACAAGCAAGGAGTCTGCATTGCCTAATGTGAGAAGACCAGTGGGGACCTTCAGGAAAGAAGGGAGGATTCATAGTGCATACATTAGATGCCTACAGTCGACCTTATAGGCATCTATATGCAGTGTTTTATTTGCACAAGTGACAACTTGCTCAATTAGGGAACAGGAATAAATACCAGTTTGAAAGTGACGGATCTGTTTGCTTGGGGCTCTTCCACAATTTTCTGCAAATTAGCTGCAACTGAAATCACACACACACAAAAAACGGGCAAACATTAGGACAGGCTAGAGAAAAACATCCCAAACTCATTAAGGCCTCTTTCTACTACTCAACAGATTTTGAACATTTAAAAATACAGAGCTAAGGGAAAAAAAAAAGTTTGGGTCTCAATTAGATTTAAAGTCTGCTTAATTTAAACATTTATACTGAAAATGCTGTCACTTGTTACTACAGTTCCTTTCCAAAGGTATTTGTTTTCCTGGAAGTGGTGGGATTAGTATTAACAAATGGCCCAACTGCACCTGGAAATAGCACCAGCAGCATCTCCAGATGTTGGGGCCAGTATCTAAGGAACAGTTTTGTTTGCTCTAAGGAAAATACACAGGCAGTGTTGACAGCTTAAAAGTCTCACCTGCTGCCTAAAAGGATGCATTTGGTTAGCAAACTTGCTATTCATCTAGTTATTCAAACGTGCTTGCAGTGCAGCAACATGTGCTGCTGCCTTAGGCCAACTACATCACACGTCCAGCACACTTCCTTCCTCAGCCCTACCAGTGTGTGCAAACACTTAAAATAAAAAGCCTGGCTGATTCCAGTCCCAGACCTCTCTTGCGCAGAACCTGTAAGCACTACAGGCTTGTGCAGTAATTTGGCACTGTATTTATGTCAGATGAGGTCAATTTAACTAATATTCTCAGATGGGAAAAGTTAAGGATTTCAGCTCAGGGTGAAGACATAACATGTTGATTTGGGTTCATTTTGTATTACAAGGAAGGTTTTCTTCTTAACGTTTCCAAACAGATAATATTCATGTGGACTGGGGGGCCCAAATGTACTGGTACAGAACTGCCACAGGAATTAACAGCAGTTTTGTAGAGCCATTGAGGTGGAGAATCAAGGCCACAATGAACTGTCCTAGTACCCACAGATCAGGTCATTTAAACATGCAAAAGTGACTAAAATGGTTGGGGAAGAAAATAAAAATAGGCAATTACCTATTACCAGATCTCTGCCATCCACAAGACCTGCCGAAATGAGCTCTTGAGATACACCATCAGCAGTATCTGTTGGGGAGAAACACAAGAGCCAGTCACTGCATAATAGAAAATTGTCCAACTCATTATGGTAATGCACAGAAACCCAAGCCTGTATCAACCAAACAGCAAGAATGTTATGCTTATATGACACAGATACTAGGGTGTAGACTGGGTGCATCTTTCTTTTCAAACTTTCTTTTTCTAATACTGAAAATAAAGATGTCTCTACTGAGCTTAAAAAAAAAAAGGTATCGAATATTCACAAGATAGTGCAATTCCAGACCTGCTTCCCTTTTATCTACAAGTACCTGGGCTACACTCTACTTTGCATGTGCAGAGTCTTTAGCTTTCTCAAAGACTTCACGGGCTATCTGTTGTAGGTCAGATATCTAACGTAAGATCCAAGCTTGCCCATCTTCTCAGCAATATAAGATGGACACCATTTGTGTTAGCTACTGTGTGGCAGTGCAGTGACTCTGTGGAGAAGCAGGCTGTCCAGGTAGAGGGTGGCAGCCCAGCAAAAAGCAATATCTGCATTGAGAGGTTCTTCAGTTGTTCATCTTTTGAGTTACCCTTGTTTTCATGGCAGGACAAAAGCCAAAGAGGGCAAGGGAGGAGACCCCTATGTACTCTGCTCCTCTCTATGTCAGTTACACTATTGCTTAAAGCACTGCAGAGAGACAGCTTGGAACTGTGTGTCAAAGGGAGCTGGAATTCATCCAAGGGCTGTACCTCAGCTAAAGCCATGGCATTTTTACAAAAGAGGCCCCTTAATGCTCCAAGCGCTCATGAACAGCCAGACCTAATGCAAGGTCTGGAAACTCCTGCCAAGGCCTTTACTAAGTGAGCACACACCCTGTGCACAAAGCCCCTTACAGTGTTTCCATGCACACCCTTGCACAACATCAGATGAATGAATCCCCCTTCACCAAAACCACCTTCCCGCTCTGGCATCCCCCACCAGCTCACCTCTCCCTGGGGTGAATTCAAAACGAATATCGTTGAGTTCTTTTTTCGAATTCCTGGGGAAAAAAAAAAAAAAGAAAATTTTATATAGAAGAAGCTGTTCCATTTCACTGATTATTGACCCAACAAAAGTGCTGCCACTGAAGAGTCAGCAGGTGAGAACTGTGTTCTCTACACGCTTCCCCCTCAACAAGCAGAAACCTTCTGACCTGGATTTGTGCCTAGAAGCAAGGTTCACCTTAACAGTTTGACTGCCAACCTGAGCAGGCTGAAGCTCAGTCTATACAATGGCCACCTCTGGTTTAAGGCCACATCATTCCACTGCCTCTTAACTCACAGCGGTCACAGTTTATCCTTGGAGCACATCCTTTGGAAGAAGGAAGTTCCAACTCACTCTGTAGGTGCATTACATAGCAGACATTCCATAACTGTCCGGGAATGACTAGGAGATGATGAACCCAGCCCGACGCCTATCAACAACCCAAACATCTAAGAGGTAGATGAGAGGTAGATTCCTTAAATCAGAAAGGTGATCATGTATAATGATGGTAGAGAGGACTTGCCATCCTTTCTCTCCATATTCCTCAGGACTGTGTCTCCTTACCTTAACCTTAGTACAAGGCTGATGGGAACCTTCGTATCTTCTTGTACCGAGGCTGCAGCAGGGGCAGGTGGGGCCTGCAATAGGATTACATTGTTTTAAAGCCAGTTTATATTCCCTTTCTCTAGTCAGTCTTAAAACTAAAGATAACCTTGAGCAATTAACTATAAACACAAAATATCACAGAAGTTTCACACATCATTGAAATTATGAGAAGACAGACTGATTTTCAAACAGATGAACTTTATCCTTGAACTGTAATTAATCAGGTAGTCCTCTCTGAACTATTTTTAAGGAAGAGAAAAAGCATTTGATTTTGAGATATGCCACACCAGGACATCAGAAGAGATGTGAAGTATAAAGAGACTGCTTGTTTTGCCTCAAAAACTAAGATTTTGGGGAACATGCTGCAGTTTCAAGACATCCCATGTTTTAATCCTTTCCCTAAACATCTGTTTTTTTGAAATCTCATAAAAATGTGAAGAGTATCTAAGAAAGAAATTAACCAGTAGATTAGCATAAATCCTTAATAATTTTGATGAAACCAAAGGCTCTTTTTGAGAAGAGCTAGTAGTGATTTTATAGATACCTGTTTTCCCATCTAATTTACTTCTGATTAATTACTGGCACCTGCAGTCAAAGCATTTTGTATCATTTACAGCAGGAGATTTCTAGTAAGAAAGGTTGAAGAGGTTCCATCTTTAGAGTGTTTGTGATGCTTTCAGGAACAGGCTAATTGCTAATCAGAATCCTCACACAAAAAAGTTTGGTCACTTCTCCATTATACAAGTCATTTATACTACACATGCTGATTCTGAGGTTTTAAATCTGTAGAAATTAGGCAGACTAGGATGATAATTTCAGCCTGAAAAAATGTAACCACTGTTTTTAAAACACCATCTGGATCACTTTTTTTTTTTTTTTTTTATGAGAGAAAATTTAAGCTATTTCATCTGTTGCTGCTCTTGTGCTAATCATTCAGCTCAGGGCTACTGACCACAGTCCTGTTTAATTTAAAGCCCAAAGCACTGCCAGGTCAGTGAAAACAAGCCCAGAGATCTGCAAAGACAGTAATCCACCAAACTATAAGAACTAGAAGAAAGCTGTGAAGAGCATCACACTGACCCCAGAGGTCTGTAGTTCACCTTAGGACAAATACCAACAAATAAGGTTGCGGGTACCAGGATACTCTACTAAAGCAAATCAACACCTTTCCATCACTTCCATTGACACCACACTGCTATGCTGATTTACTGAACTGAGTTTACTGCCCTGCACTGCTACTGCTGCTTCAACTGTTGCATAAAACTCAGGAATTAAATCCCTGGTCCTATTTCAAATGGTGTGAAAGGGTTTGATTTAAGCATTAGAGCTAGTTTAAATGTAGCCGAGAACATGTCAGTCCCCAACTCTGCTACTTCTAGGGACTAATGTGTTTTTTAAAATGGTTTTGTTAACAAGAACGTGAGCTGGTTGCAGTGAAGTGATATATATAACTTTATTTAAAATAAAAAATACAAAATGTTTCTAGGAAGGAGTAGCCTCAAGAGTTAATCTTCTGTGCAGCACTGCCAAGCCTCTTGCCCTTGGCCTGCCAATGGATCATGCTAGCTTGGCCCTGTCCAACAGCAACTGCCTCTCCCCACCAAAGTATGAACATTAGTGTCTCTTATAAAGAGGTACCATCATTCATGTGCCTGGCAAACTCTGCAGTGCTGTAGCCAACCGCAAGACATATTCCAAGTATTTCAGTAATTATTTGGTTTGTCTGTTTTTCTCCCTTTAACGCAAGTCGGGAGTTCTTTCCTGAATTTGGCAGGCCTGCCTATTTGATCCATACCCTACACTTTGGGAGGACACAGATAATTGGAGAGGGTCTTGTCAAGCTTTTATGTTCACTATATTCCCCCTCAAGGGTCCAGCCTCCCCTCTCCACCTCCAGACAAGCAGCTTTCCCGGTTTTAGTTCATCTTAGCCCAACAGTTTTAACCAGAGAGATGAAGTACAAGGCTGAAGACTGGTAGGAAGAGTTTTGATACTGACCTGGGCTGCTGCTGGTGCTGCTGCAGGAGCCTGGCTTGGTGGAGGGACAGCAGCTTGAGGTGGTGCAGGTACCTGGCCTGCTGCCTGAGGTAGTTGAGGTGTCTGTGCTGTAATATTGAGTGAAGGACCTTGGGGTTCAGCTGTTGGGAACAGCTGCAAGCAGAAAGATGTTTTAATGGGAAAAGGAATTTAACAGACTTCAGGCCCAAGCATCTGTTGTCCACAAAGTATCTGTTGGCCAAATAAATCACTTCAGGTGTGCTGCCCAAGGAATTCCTCAGCCTCTCCAAAACACTAAGACTGCTCCCAAGTCAGTGTTCAAGAGTTTTAATGTTTCCCCATGCCCAAGGACCCTTCCTGCCCTGAACTATTCCACTTACTCATCAAGGAAGGACAAGAAACCACTATAACAACATGACTGTAGATCTTGACCAAAAAATTACATGCTGCAGCTAGCAGGGCTGGATGCACACAGACCATAGCCTAGTTTGGAAGGGTGCTGTGTCCTGCAGCTTCCCCTTTTCCAAAATCTGACTCCTGCTGATATTTCCTGGTAGCCATACAGCCAAGCCACAGCATCTGCTTTGATTTGAAAGTCCATGCAGAGAGCAAAGCACAGCAAATCAAAAAAGTATTTGCTGATAATTTATCTGTTCCCACACAAACGTTAAGAGTCAGAGCACTTTAGATGTTTAACTGAAATTAACTGCAGTTTATTTAAAATTACAGAACCGGAACTGACTGCAGGCTTATTTGGGATCTCCTTTTAAGATCAATCAACCCTCGGAAGCAGATGAAGTTAGACAAGGACGCCCTAAACCTAAAACTAATTTCTATGAGATGACTCTATTCTCTTTTCCATACAGAAATGGAAAGGAAACAACTCAGTCTCTGCAAGATAAGCAGCCTCCATCACTGAAACATAAGACATACTATATAGGACAGTGCCAGGGCTGAAGGCAGATTATAAAATGCAATTGAAGCTTTGTTTGCTATTTACTATCATCTACTATTACCGACTTGCTTCACAGTCACAAGCTTAGTTTCAAGCTTGAAAGCTTTTTTCTTTTTGATTTAAACCAAGCAAAACAGGCATTTCAAAGATATACTTTGTTTTTCTCAGGAAAATCAAATGACTCTTGCTTTGTTCAGATTGTTCTTGGGACGGATTATTTTACAACAGACTTTTGCCATGGCAAACAAAGTTGAAAAGATATTCCCTAAAGTTACTCAGAAAGACCTCTGGGCATGAAGCAGCCAATGATACATCTTCTAGGGAGATTTTCAAGTAGAGTTTAGCTAGGAACTAGCTTCCAGTTCACACAGTACTGTTTTTTTTCTAAGGCTAATAAATAACATATAATCAATAATAACTCTGTGGCATCAATAATAATCCAATGGCATCAGCCATCATTTTGAGGAACTGTTTGCAGTTATAACTTACCTCAGAATTCTGTACAGATTCTTTCACTCTGGGAGACTAAAACAAAAGAAAAAAAAGTGTCATTTCATGAACAAAAGGGAAAGACACCGACTAGCCACGACTCTTCTAAATGATACTGAATATATGAAGTCGACACAACTTATTTCCAGTTGTGTATATGAATTAACAGGCATTAAAGAAGTGAAGCCGCATTATCTCCTGGCAACAGAATCATATGACAACCCTCAGAAACACCCTGCCATGTTTCAGGACTTGCAGTTTGCATCTATGTAGTAACATACAGTATATAAGCTGCTATGCTTATTAGTTGACACTGAAATCAAGTACTCTTGAAGACCACTTGGATCAGATCACATTGTTTGGATTTAAGTGCACTGAGATGGTAAAAGCCATTTTAAGCTATCCAAGTCTTACGGAGAACAATAAGCAGCACAAATCTGTCTTGCAGAATTTCACTGGAAAAAAAAATCTTTTCATATCCACAGGAAACCAGTTTGCAAAGCAATTTGTTTAAACCACAACAACGCTTGAAAATTAGCTCCATGTGCTGCTTGACAGAAAATACTCCTTTGCTTGCTCTCCCTGCCCTTGAACTCTGCATTGTGCTACACTCTCCATGAGGAAAGCAGAAAATCGGCAGTTCAGAAGCGTCACATAAAGAAGATGAGTGGAATGGAAAGTGCAGTCAGAGCAGAACCACCAACCTGTGTTTATTAGGATACAATGCATTAGTTATTCCACGTGAGCTAGAAGAGATTGCCAGTATCATTGGAAAGGAAGCCTGAAAAACCCTGGAATTGAGAGTCTGTTGCTGTGACTCTGAAGAGGCCAAATTACAGCATGGAGACAGTGGGAAGGCTTGGTCTATGCTGGGGTTAATGAAAAGAAGTTCCTTCTCTGCATAGTAGTCTAGAAGACAGCTCTAGCACAGCGTGGGTTCAGCAGGAGAACAAAAATCTTGTCATGCCACTAACTCCAGTGATGCCAGTTCATGCAGTAACTTAAGCAGCGCAGATCAGGTCAACTTGTAATGTACTACCCAGAGGCTTCCCAAGAAAGAAAGAGGTCTCAGTCTCATAAAAGCAAGCTGCTAAAAGCCCTTGGGACAGGAAGAGAAGGAACAGTTCCCTCACAGTGACTAAGTACATATATTGTCGGGAAAAAAAAATCATGCAGCTGGAAAGGTAAAGGAATCCATCCCAAAGCATTAAGTCCTTGCTTGAGGGATAGCAGGCAAGATGGAAAGCAAGGCATTGCTCCCAGAGATAAACAGCAGCTCTGCACATCTGCAGACCACAGCCTCAGTGTTGTTCTTTTGGGCACAAAGCTCCTGTCTAAGAGTAGCTGGATGCCTCAAGGAGTCATTTAAAAGCCTGTCTGAAAGACCACGGCGTGCCAGGCAGCACAAGGTAAGAACAGAAACACTGGCTCGTGGTCAACAGCCAACTCAGAAATCAGATGAGCAGAGGTAAGGCAAGGAAAAACGTGAGCAGACCAAAGAGAAGCAAGACAAACGTTAAAAGATATATACCTAATGAAGGCACAAATACGATGCCTTTGGGTATGTGTTTAAATAAGCTCTAATTTACTTTTGCCCCTGTTAGAGACGATGCAAGGAGCCAGGGAACCGTGACAACACTACCACGAGTGAGGTGTGCTCAGATTTAGTAATGGGAGATGGACAATGTAAGATTTTTTTTTCCTTGCACATACAGCAATTGCTCTAAAGTAAATTAAAAACTAAAAATGCAGGGGGACAAAAAAAGCTCAGTATTCAGACTGCTCTATAAGGGATCAAGTGCTACAGGTACATGGATATTCCTATCTTTTAGTCTTCAGTCGGAAGAAAGTGACTCGAAACCAATGCAGAGAAAAGACATTTGGTCTCAAGGATTTGAGTACCCAGATAGAGATATGCAGTTATGTTTAAGGTGACCTGGCCCCTATAAAGGCACAGATATCCAAAGATTCGTGTCACATCTGCATTGGGCACCTCTGAAATGGGATTATAAATGTACATCTAAATAACTGAGCTGAGACCTGCTGTTCCAACATTCATCCTTTAATAAGGTGCTACAAGAGCATCTTAACATTTCCTTCGAGGACTACTAGATTGCAGGGTAGCCAACAGCATAGGACTAATCTTTATGTGCTTCAGATTTCAGCAGCAAGTGCAAATCCCCTCGATTTCAGCGCCATCCATGGAGATGACAATAGGAGAAAACCTCTCCTGATATTTCCAGGAGAAAGCATCTCAGTCATCATAAACCCCCTAAGAAACCAGAGAACTCCCAGGTCAAGTGAATTAGAAGTATTCTGAACCTGGGAGCAGGTCATTTGAATTTATGTTCCCGGTTTCACTCAATATTCCTGACTGAGACCCCAGGAAAGTGTTCAAAAGACTTCAATCTTCAGTCTACTTTCTCTGATTCAGCCTCAAACTCCTTGGGGAAGGGATGATCCAAACTGTTCTACTTAAAACAAGGCCCCAAACTTCGCAGGGCTGTTTAAATATACTACAGTTAGGAAAATAAAGAGACAAAAGAGCTGTCACCAAGCTCGAGAACCAACCCTGAGCTGTGAAATTGCTGCTCTGCCTTCCTCGCTTTCTTCATCGAGCTCATCATCGCTCCATTCCCAGCCACCATCTTCAGTCTTATGAAGGCGTCCACTGGAACCGGGGACTCTCCGGACCTACTCGGCACAAAAACAGAACGGCCACATAAAGCAATTTCAACAGTCAATATTTTTTTTCTCTTTTAAAGGAAAAATAGCAAAAGAGCATCTTCAGCTTGCACTCCATATGACTGTATGCTTGAGGATTTGATTAGGATGTTCAGGCCTGCATCTAGAAGATGTTGCTATTCCACACTGCTCATCAAAAATGTGAATACAAGTATGGAAACTAGCATGACTTTAGCACAAAAAAAGTCCATGGAATTTTTCAGTACCTTTTTGGATCTCTCAGTGATTGTTGGTGCTCTCTGCAACATCTTCTCTTGCAAAAATTCTTTATTCTGCAAAAGAAAAAAGGCCAGAAATTCACATTGCTGGAAATGTTTTTGGTTCCTTAAGTGCTTCTGATAATGAAAAATTGTTTGACAAACTATTTTCAATAGTAAGTGTCCAGCATGCCTTTTTTGTTGTTGCTTTTTTGTTGTTCACATAACTGGGCTGTAAAAGGAAATGCACTTTCCTCCTTTGAACTACATTTTATGATGCTTCATTCCAAAGAGTTCTTAAGTTAGCGATTGCACTTTTCTTCTGTAAAGTGATACGGAGTTAATAAAAAGTTGCATAATAAAAGTGTATCTGATTTACTGCAGGGCACTGCTGGATGTATGATATCACAGTATTTGATACCTTAATGAGACATTTGGCATTCTTCCATTTGCAGCTACTGCAACACTTGAAGCCAGCCACTTCTTTGGGAGTGAGGGCAGGATGTGGGAACCCCAACACAGGGCAACAAGGCCCAGGAACTGGAGCAGCCTGAGTTACTGCGTGGGTCAAGAAATGTCCAGCACATGTGATGTCCAGAGAGAAGGCGAATGTGGTGATCACAACAGATTAAATCTTGGGGTCCCACTGTGATGCTTTGTTATATGTGTATTAAATCCACTCTGTATTTATATGTGCATACAAGCATATTAAAACTAGACTCTCCTGTCTTCAAATTACAGCTGTCAGCCTGGCAGTGGGTGAAGGCTGGAAGCAATTTTACACTTGGTGTTCACCACCTTGGCTTTCTGCTTGGGGTGCTGGTTTAAGCATTGCCTCATTTACCACAAAGTTAATTTGCCATCTCCACATATGCTAATATGTTACTTTGCAGCAATGAGAGCACGAAGGAGATTTTACACACAGTGAAGTATAACATGAGCCCAAAGTAGTGTCAGCCAAATGCAGAAAGGTCAGCAATGCATCAGCCACCTCCTCGTCGCTTTGCCCATCACGCACGTACAGATGCGGACGCCTAAAATCCCATTAAGGTCAATGAAAACCCAGTTGATCCCATCAACAGCCCAGACAGCAATTAAGTTTGCCCTAAAGCAAACTCCCACGTTTGGGAAATTGGATTGCATCCGAGAGCTCCTTGGTCATATTTATTAGATCTCTGTCAACTTTAATAGGACACCCAGCTCCTCTCTAGATGCCTGGATAGGGACACGTCCCTTGAAGCATTTTGATCTGTGAGTTGAAAACTACTTTCAATAATTGGTAAAGCTACTGCACTATCCCCAATATTAGATATCGTTTTGACAATTTAACCCGTCTTCTACCATAAAAAACATGTATTTTAAGGTCACAAACACGGCATGAAAAAATAAGCCACCACACTTCCTCATTCCCACGCAAATATAAATTTTCCTCTTTACTATTTCTGTTCATCTCCCCACAAAAAAAAAACCTCACATTAAACTCCAGGCAGTAAGCCCATAAATGCTGTTTGTTGTCAATCTACTGCAACCTACCCAATGAGGCTAGAAATAGGAGGTTCCTACTGTTTTGTAACATAGTATCTTCATTTTCCATGAGGCAATATATGGTAAAACAGTATTCGTTGTTTTGCACACACCCTGATTATAGTGGTTTCTAAAATATTAGTTATATTTACTGCCACAGAGACGTTCATGGTTGGCCATACAGCCAGAATGGCACCATCACAAGAGAAGATAAAACCCCAAATCCACTGAAAGGCTTTTAAATGTTCCAGAATTTCTAGATAATTCCTCCTAATAGCATGAGATACAGAATAGATGTCTCATTTTCTGCCTATTCACAATGGCCCATTCAAAGCATCCAGCTATGCTGGCTCTAAATGAAACAGCCACCCTACACTCATGCCAACACTCTCACCATACTTATCACACTTCAGAGAAATCCTCCCCACAACCTCTGCAAGGACCCATTTAGGGAGTGTTTTCTTACCTTTGCTTTTGTGAAAAACTTGTGTCTTAAGAGTTCTGCTGCTGTTGGTCTGGCAATAAAAACAGATGCAGAGAAAGCAGTTAATAAGATTGCTTTTCAGTGCAACAGTCTTGCAAATAACAGGAGTGGCTGAAGGACATGGGCTTCTCCTGCACATTTCCCCTAAGACCTGTTGGTAGAAAAGCAGTGAATAATTCAGGGGTGGGAGGGAAAGGGGAAAGAACTCAAATATTTTAGGTACTTTGCTGTATTTTGTAATTCATTTCATCAAATATAGATGCAATGATGCACCTTTGCCTAGTAGAAAGAAATAATTGGGGCTTATTTTCCCCTTTAAGTTAGACTTAAATACTGAAAAGTAGAGCTGGTCTCTTGGCCTGTTGAGAAGGAGCTTTCTAAAGTCTCAGGGTTATATGAAGATGCTCATAGCATTTCCCCTGCTGCAAACTGTGCTTAAACAGCAAGAGAAGGTGATTAGGGACTTACTGAGGCTACTCATCATAGGGTTTATTTCAACCCAGCCCACGCCAGCAAAGTCATCCATCCTACAGCAAGGGAATGCCAAAAAAATGCAGGAAATGTTGCTGGTGCTTGAGATGAGAGAGAGGACATGCAGCAATTGAATATGCAATGTTTAATGCTCATCAGCATGCACTCTAACCCGTGGGGAAAGGATAGGCTTGAAAAAAACAGAAGAAAGTATCAAGCTGGGAAAAAGAAAACCCTTGCTGTCAGCATTTATCAAGCACTTAACTGGATTCATTAAGTATTTCAAATGCAAAGCTTGTTAGGAGAGAGAGATCCCATCTCGCTGTGCGTGAGAAGCCTTTGTTCCAGGATCTGTCACAAGGGGAGACTCAGAAACGTCTTCATTATGAGTATTTTATGAAGGGACTTTTTCCAGAATTAGCTTGGTTAGCAAGGGGAGAAAAAAAAAAGGATAAAATTTGTAGGAATGTTTTGCGTTTCAAGGAGCAGTATTTTTAATGCAGGATGGAGGATTCTCTCATGCAGGTGTGCTGAGCGCTGGCTACAGAAACACCCCAGCTCCACGTCACAGGCTGGGGTTATAAACGTGGCTCCAGGCAGCCAGACCCTCACACAGCTCCAGACGATGCCGGGCACAACGACACGGTGCTATCCCAGCAAGCACAACGTAGGCACCCCCTCCTCAGAGCTCCTCCTGACCACACTGCGGAACTGAGCTGCTCTTACAAGACTGAAGGCAGAATCGGGTCACTTCAGCAACTGGTATGGATGAAAACCCATGGGGCAAAATTTGCCACATTGAAGGCCTTCTTACACTGGCAAATTTGAAAAACATCCCCAAGTAAGTCCGTGTTGCCCAACATGCAATTTCTGATCTACAAAGACCAAACTGTTTTGACTAAAACCAGAGGGCTGCAGTGTCCTGCTGGAGGTGACAAGAGGCAGAGTGGGATGTGTGCCCAGTAACTCAAAGGGAAGACGTGTGCCTTGGCCAGCCACAGTGCCAGACGTTTATCCTTAAAATAAGGACAGCCAAGAGACTCTGCTGCCACACAGCAGGGCTGCTGAATCCCCCCAAAAAGGCTGAGGAGTCAGGGAGCACATTGGCTTCACAAACACAGCGTGATGAGTTGGATTTGTTAAGGTTTATTCTGATGTTGGCAGTCAACTCTTACCTTTTCTCGGGGTCTTTTTGTAGACATGATGAAATCATCTTCCTAAACGACTTCCCATATTTCTTCAGCATCTCCTTATCTTGCACACCAGTCTCCAAAGATGGAGGATCGTTTTGGAGCGTCAGCATTAAAACCTAAAAGAATTACATCTATTGGCAATGAGATTTTCTCGGTCTTCGTTAGAGGCAGATTGTGAGAGAGCAGTATTTTAAACAAGTATTTTCACTCAGCAGGCAGATAAATAAGGACTGTTCCACAACGGTGGCTTTTCGAGGATAGTCTGAAGGTTTTCCTGCAGTTTGGGCTGCCACCTCCTATTCAACAGGTGAGAACTCACCCACTACCTCTCCCTCAAGGCAATTAAAGGGTCTTTGCTACCAATGCTTTCTAAACTTGAAGAAGCTGTTATTTTCAAGGCATTTATACTTTTGTGACTTAGGAATTGCACAACAGGACGCACAGAGCGAGTCACCTGCTCCTCCTCTTCATTGGGGGCCAGGCTGATCTCTTCCATGAGCCCCAGCCCACAATCTACCTCCAAATGCAAGGTTGGGATGCACTTTTGGGTCAGTTGGGTACCATGAAGGTGTAAACACAGCAAAATGCAGAATTTTTGATAGAAAAATCAAGATAGAATGAATATCAGTGTAAAAGTAGAAGGGCTGCATGGAAGATACAGGGATTCTCTCTCAAGCATCACTGCAGGTGAAGTCCCTTCCAGCACAAGCACTCATCAAGTCCCTCTGATTCTTTCCTTTGCAACCCTCATATTTTGAAGGAAAGGAAAAAAAAATACTCATTTCCATTTCCACTTGTCACCTACTTACAGATGAAAGCCTATTTTTAGCAAAGGAAGCAGTACAGAGCACATTTGAATAGCTTTCAACAGCTATATCGCTCAGGGCTGCAACAGACCATCAGTGTAGCTGAAATTAAACAGTCCACAATAGAATGCCCTGCTTTTTCTTATCTCCTCCTCTGGGATCTCTATCTCTAAAGAGATCCCCCTCTTCAGAGGGTCACTCAAAGGATGGGATGTTTTGCTACACAACAAAAATTCAATATGCAGCCAAATGCAATTACATTCAACAGATAAAAGACAAAAGTCTTCTTGCAGGTTGCCTTACTGCAACCCATATCTAATAGAAAGGGAGATTAATAATTCTTTCCACCACCTAACAAGATATGGCACTAAGTATGTGACCCTTGTGCTCAAAGCTACAACTCATGCATTCAAAATACTGGAGAATGGCAAGCCGAAGCTACTGGAAAATCTTACTGGGAATCAGAGTGCAGAAGGGAGCACCAGTGAAGACAGGGGCACCTAAATCAGCAATGTGTTTTCCTGAACTTACTGATTTGCCACAGTCATCAATATGGTCTAAAGATGCATCAAATGCATCTTTACCTGCATTTCTAAAGCACTTAACTGTTTAAAAATTTCTGCACAAAGCTGATGCAAGCCTTAAAAATAATATTGTTCCTACAACAGCAAAACTAGTGCAATGTCTTGGTACTTAAACCTATATACTGATGTTCCTGTCTTTCTTAGGAGCCACTGGACTCCCCCAAATGCACTGCAGGTTGAGTGTTGGACAGGGAGGCACCCAGGCCCTAGAGCAGTGATGCCCACCTTGCAATGTTTTAGCAGTTTAAAGCACTCAGAAAAAGAAAGCTTGCTCCAGAGAAGCCTAAAATTGCACCCCTAAGCCTCAAAGCTCAGGTTAATAATCTAAGCAAAAGTTTTTCTGAAAGGGCTTTCCATTCCCTCGTGCTCCATCTGATAGAATTTGCATCCAGGAGTAGAAGCAAAATGGGCTTCAAGAGGATGGGAAATACAAAAGGGGCTCAATTTTTTGAGCATAACAGGGACCCATCAGATCTCATAAGCGGCTAAGAGATCTCAAAGCTCACTTGAAGGATGCTCCAAACTTTAGATGATGAGGTGGACTCCTAACTAAGATACAGACTCCCTGAAAGGGCAGATGTTGGAAGAGGCTCCTGGTTCAAGAAAATCAGCTAAACCACCATGATGCAAGACAAATTTCAAGGTACTTAAAAGAAAAAAACGGTTTTTGAAGCATCCAAGTTTAAAAAAAGTTTCCACATCTCCACTTCAATAAAATACTAGTGAAGCTGTTTGCATGGCATTTTATATTGAAAAGCCCTGCCTGGATTCAGTTATTAGCAGCATTGTACCAGCATTAAGGAATTCCTTTTGGGATAACTGGTAACAGCATTTCTGAGGAGGATTATCAATGCAGAAGGAATAGCTCCCTCTCCCACTACCACTAGAAGCCAGATAAGATGTTTCGAATCATTAGTTGCAGCCCTAGAAAGATCTGTTGTCTCGAGAGGCTTCAGGCCTGAGGCAAGCAACAGAGTGTCCACGAATGGTGACCCTGGCACGTCTGAGGATCTAAATAAGATTCAGACATTCCTCAAAAAAACTCTGATTAAGTGGTGGTGTTCTGTTTTTCTTTTATTTTTAAGGCATCTTCACACAAATTTAAGATCCACAGGTGCAAATTGAGAGGGACAAGCACCGTTCAAGTCCACTCACCTTCATGGGTGGGTATTTATGGTAAGGAGCTGCCCCCGTAGCCAGCTCGATAGCAGTGATTCCAAAGCTCCAGATGTCTGCCTTGAAATCGTATCCTCTGACCTGAAAAACAGCAGGGGGTGTCAGCACGTTAATCTTTTGCTCTCCTGCAGCACAACTCCTTTCTTTAGCCCTTGTCCTTGTCCAAAGGACACATCCTTTTGTCCTTTCTCCTCCTTTCTCAGGAGGGATCCGGAGAGAGCGACACCCTAACCTTAAGTGCAGATGGAAGGAACGATTGCCTTACATTTTCCCTTACATTTTCCTTACAATTTCAAGCAAGAAGTGCAGTAAATGTCCCAGCTATTAAAATTGCAGACTCTTGAAGCCAGGATTGCCTTAGCACAGGCCATTCAGAACGTGCAGTGCAGGGGGGCACTGGGTTCAACCAGGCTCCAACTTCCCCAGCACAGAGTGCCATTAAGCAGCGTGTTGCAGGGTTAACTCACAGTTAATACATGCAGGGTTATCCCTTCGGGGACATTTGCCTTTATCTGACACTTTTAGTCAACCACTTACCTGCTGCAACAGCAAACATCCTCGATCCTGAGACTTTAGGGCTGGAAAGCAGAGGCTGGCTCAGTAAAAAGCCCCTCATCCCTGCCTGCAGAGTAATATTTCCCTCCACTGTATGTTTTTTTGCAGTGATTAATTGTAATTTCTTCGCTTGACATTAAGCACAGACTTGTTCAGGGAAATTTATAGTATTTACTTCCCCTCAAGCACAGGAAAAAATATTGCACGGGCCAAGGCAGTTACTTCCTTGCTATCATTAGGTAATATTTTGGCACTTGCTTGCTGGGCTGCGGGGGACGGACGTTGTGTCCTAACATCAAGAAGAGCCACAGAAACCAGAGGGCTTTGGCTGTTGGAATTGCTTCTGGCTAAACCACGGAAAAATTAATACAGAATCAGAGCAAAGGTAATGGGGATACTGTGTTCAGCCAAATTAACAAGCTTTGAGAAGACGTGCGCTGTGTCAAAACCTAAAATGTAGCCCCAAATACTTTTGAGATGGTCTTGAATTTTGAGAAGCAAAAACCATCTCCTTTTTCTAAGACTTTTCCAATGTTTTCCTATTGTGATGCTACAACTGAATTAAAATTTATTGTGCTATGGCAAGAGCACTGCACCTTCCACTGATTTCCCATTTTTGGGGGCATCATTTCCACAGCTCTTGAGCATCTGAAAGGGTCCCGAAGTGCTGCAGTTTAGGGATGCCATAGTTTGAATGGATTTCAAACAATTTTAACTAAAGACAGATACCTTAAAGGCTTTATAAAAACACAGTACAGGAAGAAATAGGTTTTATAAATTCAAGTTTCCTCATTCTATTTTTCTAAGTTTTTGAGAATAACTTTGGCACTCTTCTTAGCTTTCTCTCTCAGATAACCTGCCAATAAATCCATACACTGTGCAATTTCCCTTCTCCGGCAGCATTTACTAAACCACATAATCCTGCTTGCAAATGAAAATCTGCAAGTTCAAAAGTTTCTGCAGCA
This sequence comes from Nothoprocta pentlandii, assembly GCA_013398315.1. NCBI lineage: Eukaryota > Metazoa > Chordata > Aves > Tinamiformes > Tinamidae > Nothoprocta > Nothoprocta pentlandii. The sequence goes on along the minus strand of VZSG01000114.1, from coordinate 1,486,066 downwards.
GTTGCTCTTTTTGACATTTATCCAGTCACTAATCCACAGTTAAGTTACAACAACTTTTAATTTTCATCAACTTTTTTTTTTCTTAAATTGGTCAAAACAAGTATATTTTTCAAAACCAGAATAGCAGAATATCATGTATTTTCATGCTAGAGGAAATTAGCTCTGCTGAAGTAAAACAAACAAAGTTGAGGCAATAATACCCAGATAAAGAGGGCTGACCTACAGCAACCCCTTTTGTCCTCCCCATCAGATAGGATGGCTCAGAGTGACACCTGCTGGAAGACACCAAGATGATATAAGCCAATTTGGAAAGATTTCTTTGGAGCATCCCAAATATTCCTTACCATCTAATCCTTGCAACAAGTTAACAGCTCAGCCTTCAAAAGGAGTGAATTCTCTAGAAAACTCATCTCCTTAGGAAACCCTTGAATGTGTTTCCCATCCAAAATACCTCCTTTCCCTCACTAAATTGGGGGCCTTATTCAAATTCCTCCCAAATTCCAAAATATTTTGTAATGACTGCTAAGAAAAAAAAGAGGAATGAGCCAGATTTACTGTAATAAAACAATGCTGTTCCAAAATATTTTCTTTTGAAACACTGGGGCAAGAAGCAGAGGAAGGACACGCACAGTGAGCAGTATTTCTGCACATGCCAAAAAGCCAACCTGGAGCCCAGCACACTCTCAAGACGTTTTTAAGGTCCTGAGGGATAATTTTGGGGCTGCTTAGGGCATTGAACACCAACACAGTGGGAGCTAGCTGCAAAGTGTCTTGTTGGGCCTGCAATATAATGTTGCTGGTGGATCTTGCTCCAAAATGGGCAGCATCTTCCCTTAAGCAAGGGCTGCTGGTGGCCTTCAGCAACGGTCCCGCAGACAAAGCTGACGGCCACAGCTTAGTCTAGAAGGGGTATAGGACACAAAGTGACAGGTCTGAACCCACCAGGAAGGACGACGACATCTCCAAGGGAGCCAAAACCACGGAGCGGCAGTAGGGGGAGACGAGTGTGCCTGAATATTCACAGCCTGAATGAGCTCCTCAACTGCAGACAGCTTTGCTGTAGTAACTCCCCACTCAGACATGCTGCAATTAACTGTCTTGAGTTGGCGTATTTGCAAATGCTGAAGAAGATGCTCCTTGCTGTGCACATGCAAATTCAACACGTGTGTTCAACTATCTATATCCCACCTCACGCCTCGGCATGAGGAAAGGGGCAGGTTATTTCCCTTTATACCAAGGCTAAGCTGTCTCAGACTCATCTGAGGTAGAATCCTGCAGGGAAGGAATAGTGTAAAAAGCTACTAAATGCCAAATACCCCATCCCCAGCTGTGAAAAATAAACCTAAGGTAATCCTGCAGTTTTAAAGCTTCATCAGATGCAAAACAACCACGTTAGATTCAAGGAAACACGGTCATTGCTGACAAAGGCAGCATGCGAGGCAAGAGGCAGCTCACCTGCTCCATGACTTCTGGTGCCATCCAGCACGGGGTGCCCACAAACGTTTTTCTCACTTTATTTCTCGTAATATCGCCGCCGGTCGCCAAAAACGCGCTAACGCCGAAGTCTGGAAATGGAACAAGAGAGATTTTAGTAAGAACATCCGGAGCAAATAGACCGGCTGTTCCCCCCACAACACACATCACCTATTGCCAGCCACCTATCAAGTACTAAGCCATAAAGTTACCATTAAGTTACACATGAGGAACCTTCTAATGAATTACAAATGACCAAGAGATTGCTATGAACATATAAATATATATATACACACATTTTTTTTGAAGTTACTTATCTCTATTTATTTCCAACCAGCACCTTCTTGTCTCTCCTGCCTTACAACAGACCTGATTATTTACAGCAACAGAAACTTTTCTGAACAAAATAGTTGTGCACATAAGGTGTATTAGATATCCTAGAGTTCAGCTGATATCTGCATCCTGACACAAGGAGGGGTCAGACTATTCCTGGGGATGTAGCATTACCCAAACGGGCTTTGCTTGGTGATCCCTCCATCCCCAATAGGTTCAGGGTTCTGAGGTTGGACACCAGATACTATTCCCTTAAAGGCAGCAGCAAGGTGGTAAAATAGAGCAGCACATCCCCAAAACTTTCATACATTGCAGGACATCATGGAAAAGGGGATCAGCAAACAGCAGCAGTGCTGGGAAGGCAACGGGATACAATATGTTTGGTCAGAGAGGAACATTACAGAAGGAGACTTGGCAACGGAGGCCTTATGATTCAAGAGGGGATGACAGAGACTTTCCTTGGAAAAAAGAAAAATCAGGTGAGAGCGAAACTGTAAACACAAACTGCCAAAGTATTTCCTCCCATCTTGCTCTGAAGTACATGCCTTTTGCATTGCGAAATTATAGATCTGTAACTGCTCATTCCGTGTAACTCAATATTACTCCTATTCACCTTCTTCCAGCGTGCACAAATGATAGGTCTAAGTCTGCACAATCTTTAATGTGACTTTTGAGATTAGGTTTGGAGGATGAGTGCCTTCAACTCGGGCGATATCTTATATAAAGCATTAGTCACCACATCTAGTTGGAAACCATTAAAACATAACTGCCTGGCACAGGTAATTGCTCCTGCAAAAACCCTAGCTGTGAGAGCAATGAGGTTACTCGATGGCTGAAGGGTGTTTTCCTCACTGGGGAATTATCTGCTACAATTGGATGTTTTTTCCAGATTTGCCAGCAACAGCATCCACTGGGGAACAGCCTCCAGGTTCCCCCCATCAGGGTCCTTTCTCACCGGGCTCTCAAAATATGAGAAACATCAGTAAAACTATCATTCAGAAGAGTAACACACTACTGTTTCCAGCTTACTCTGATTAGACATTGCAGGACAGAAACTTAGCATTGACTAAAACACCAGGCAGCTATAACCAAAAATTCACAATAAAGAAGGTTTCATAGAAGTCACAAGGCTAAAACAAGCGCCAACAAATGCCTCTTGTTGTGTTCTGCTCTTCCACATGATTTGTGCTGTCCTCTTCCTTGGAGGCATCTCGTACTGCTGCTATTGACCTTGCAATTTCAGTACTGGCTGGTGGAACACACAATTCCTAGCAGCACTGCTCCCTTTTCCGGAAAACTCCCTAGACTGGCCATTTACAACAGGAGTTTTCCATTGTAATCTTCCATGGACACATCCATCATCCCTGCTCCTCTTATAAACTGAATCAGAATCCAAAAAAGATGTTCACAGTTCCTGGCATTTTACTGTTTATTATAGGTAGCCTCGTAAGATCTCTTCTTCTAAACAAGGGCAATTTAAAAAAAAATACCAGCATTATCTTTATTTTACATAAACGGCCCAAGTGCCATCAGCATCCTGTTGTGATGAGCTGTATTTAAACCTGTGTATATCATCTTACCTCCAGTTTCCATGCAGTCATCCCGGGGTAAACACCACGCAAAGCAAAAGCCTCCCAGCAATACAAACACCAAGCCCCTGGGCAGCGCACGCCGCGTTCACTGCGTCTCCCCTCCAGCACGAGGCGCGTTTATAAATTCCCACTGTTTGGATTTGTGCCCCTACATCTGCCATTTGAGGTCGGGAGAGAGCCTAAACGGAATTAAACTGTGCTGCATTACATGGTTGATTTATTCAGTGTTTTCCCAATCAATTGTACTCATTTCCAACTAGCTCCAACAACCAGTGCATCCAGCGTCTGCTTTTAGGCACGATTTTGAAATGGTTTTCTCAAATGTCACCTTACTAATTTAAACTGAGTCCCAATTCAAGATAAGAGCATGCTTGCTCTCAGGAAATACCTGCAAAGCAATAAATTCAAACCTAACCTCGAGTGAGGGTGTAATCTCTGCTTCTGAGAGGCAGTTAGAATCTGTCTCTATTTCATAGGACATTTCTAACCAAAACACTTTGATTTTTAACCCCTGCTGCGCCTGCACTGAAAGAGACAAGCAAAAACTTAAAGGTATTTACACTAAAAGGTATTTACACCTTTGCTCTTATCTGGCAGCTTATATTTTATACAGGGTCACTACAGGATAACTGGGAGGCTTGCCTGGTAGTGATAACTCTGCAAGAGCAAGAGGAATCAGGAATGTTTGGATCTCGCTTGCAGTGCCAGCTATCACCACTGCCGGGAATGCAGCTACTGTCAGACACTGAGAAGATTCCCTAAAGTTCAGACTTTTGGCACAGTAAATAATTTTCTGGATCCAGGGGCTGTGGAAGCAGCGGAATTTTTCTTCCCCCCAAGCTGCCTTTGGTTCCTATCACTGGAAGCAGTCCAGGAGATGAATCTTTCCTATATTGCTTCAGAAAAGTGATTAAAAAAATACTTACACCACAACTAAACCAATCTGGAGTAGAAAGAGACAATTCTGTCAACATGGGTTTTGCAGGAAACACAGCGGATTTTACTTATTTCAGCAGAAATATCACATGATGCAACCTATACACCCCTTAAAACATTCTGCAGGGATAATGAAGTTGAGGGGGAATGTTTGGAAAGACCTGGTGTTTTGAAGCATTGGGCACTGACGCTCTTCTCCTCAAGAGCTTGTCAGCATCATCAGTTCTACTCAAACCTAGAAATCAGCAATAAAAACGAAAAATCACATCTCTTTAGCCATCTCAAGCCATAGTGCTACCTTATCTGTAAGAAGCCTAAAGGTCATAACCAGCAAGCACATGAGAAGTGACCCATGGTTTCCTCTCTGCACGTAGCAAGAGAACTTCAGCCTTCCTGCAGTGATGCCAACACACATAAAGGGCTAATAAATGCCTTACACTAAGGAAATAAAAAGGCTGCTTTGAAATCTGGCCTCAACATGTTAATAAAGACACCTTAATATTGCACAAAGACTAAACACAAGCCAGCCTGGGGCAATGCTGCCCTCCAAGTTGTTTCTGTAGCCCAACGATGCGACAACCCAAACCCCTCCAGTGCCACCAAGGGCAAATCGCTCCCACTGAGCTGTTTTAGGGGCACACAAACTGCCACCTCGAAAGACACATCAGAAACCCAAGTGAGCAACTCCGATTCAAGCACTTTCACCTCCCAAAGTGACATTTTCCTAACACAAAGCTGGGGGAATGGTGGCAACGGCATTGCACCCAGATGCTCATGCAGGGTGTTGTTTTGGGACAGTGAATTAAGAGCTGTCAGGAACACAACAAAACAGTGACAAGTTGGCATGGATTTGTGGAAAGTTGCACAAAATCAGTTACACAAGGTGCGTTTTTTAATTTAATTTTTTTTTGACCTGGCCTTAACCATCCCTGTTTTATAACTAGATAGAGCAAGAGGGGTTAGGTGACTTGCCCAGTATCAGTCACCAAACCCCAAGCAACTTTGCAAAGTCTCCATGTGTTTAGACCGTGGAGCAAGGCAGCCTAGGTGGGAAACTGCAGGAATGCCAAACTCCAAGGAAAAGCAGCCTCTCTAGGCAGCTGCTCATCCTGCCCCGTTCCCTTGAGCAGGGCTCACACTGAGCAGGTTCTGCATCCTCAGCAGCCTGTTACAAGCTAAATAAATTATTAATCCAGTGAGTCTGGATCCCTCACAGAGAGAGAGGAAATCTCCTTTTTAGAGCTGTATCAGTGCTGACCAAAGGGGGGGGTTATATCAGTGCAGTTTTTAGATGCCAGGGAGCTCATAAAGGCCAATGCAAAGAGGTTTTTATGTTCTGGTATTTTTGTTTTCTTTATTTACTGCAATAATTGCCACGGAGAGGCCGGAACAAAAGCCTCTTGCTGGGCATTGGAAGCACCTCCGTGCTAGGCCTGGTGTCTAGGAAGGGAGGTCTTGCTCTCTTAAAAAAGATATATTAACCTGGTGTGTGGGGAAAAGCTCCTGTGTTAAAGGGTGCTACCTTCTAAATCACAGAGGGCTCCAAAAATAACTGCTGCCAAGGCAAGGACCCAAGCCAAAAAAAAAAAAAAAAAAAGAAATTAAACATTGGAGAACAGCCCCAGCCTGGATCTCACTGGCCAGCTCTGTCTGTTAAAGGCAGTTTTAGGCCCTGCTTCAGTGGATATGCATTTTGAAAGCGAAAGCAGCTACAGAGTTAAAAATAGACACAGCCAAGAGTAAAAATACCAAGTTCTAGGGCTCGGGGAGGAGTCTGAAGCTCCACATTTGTGGAGGCCGTTGCGGGAATTTTTAGCATTCCTGGCTTCCAGCGACGGCCTCGTTGGATTCACAGATTCCTCCTCCGCTGTTTTATCTGCCGCCAGCCTGGGCTGGTAGCGCTGCAGAAGCGGCTCCTGCATCCGAAGCGCCTCTGTCAACGAGGAGAGGCGGAGACACCTTCACCCAGGTACCTTCCACACTCGGGCTTTCAGAGTTGAGCAATCCCTATGGACTGCACGGACTTCTTTTTGGGGGAGTAAAAGTGGTCGGAATGATCTGTGCAAAGTTGCCACCACGAATGATACGCAGAGGGAATCAAGTGTGAATCATAAAATACATGAATTAAGTTCACTAGTATCATGTGATGGTGTAAACCACGGCAGCTCATATCTCAGAACCACAGAATCCTTAAGATTGGAAGGGACCTTTAGAGATCACTTAGTCCAACCCCCTGCACACACAGGGTCACCTAGAGCATGTGGCACAGGGCTGCATCCTGGTGAGTTTGGAAGATCTCCAAAGAAGGAGACTCCACAACCTCTCTGGGCAGCCTGTTCCAGGGCTCTGCCACCCTCACAGTCAAGAAATGCTTCCTTAAGTTCCTGTGGAACTTTTGGTGCCTCAGTTTGTGGCCGTTTTCTCTAGTCCTATCGCTGGCCACCACTGAAAAGAGGCCGGTCCCCTCCTCACTGCCTCCCTTGAGGTATTTATACACGCTGATCAGGTCCCCCCTCAGCCTTCTCTTCTGCAGGTTGAAGAGGCCCAGCTCTCTCAGCCTTTCCTCACAGAGTAGATGTTCCAGGCCCCTGATCATCCTCGTAATCTATCTCCTTCAAGGGAGGACCTGACTTACCCAAGGCCTCAGGTTTCATTCCACAGCTGATTATTTTTTTGCCCCCTCCCCATAGTGTAACTTACTGTATATAAATATAATCATGCCATGAGAAGGCAGGGATGTTGTCAGGCTGATAACCAAAGCACTCAGCTATAAACTGCATTACTCACAAAATGCATTAATATTGCCACAGGAAAAGGGGTTGGACTTTGCCAAAATGCAAGTCTTACTTTACTGGGATTGCTTTGCTATTTCCAACTTTTCCCCCCGACTTCTTAAAAAAAAAAAAAAAAACACATACTTGAGAGAGATCTTGCTATTTCAGTCCAGGTCAGACCAAAAGGAAGCTGAAATGTCAAAAATTCCCACAAAAAACAACTCCTGTGTTCCGACCAGGTCAGGCTCTTCTCTAGCATTCACTCATCCATTCGTTTTTGTGGCTTTTCAGGTTCATCAGCTGCCTCCCCTAAAAGCGCAGGGGCTTCCTGCCACCACTGCAAACCTCGTGACCGTGGTCGAGCTCAGTTGCTTCACTTGCTCTCATGGAAGGTTTCAAAATTAAGGCCTTGCAAGAGTTTTGGGCAAAAAAAAACACATGCAAAGGGGAACTCTGCACATCTTGCAGCTCCCATCATTTAAACGCTGCAGCTTAGAGAAGCGGGCCCGGGACAGATGAGTCCCAGGGAAGCTCTACTAAAGGGAGACAAAATAAATCACCAGTGAGCCTAAAAAAAGACGAGGGCCACAAGCAGCTTTCTGCTCGGCTGGCAGCAGCACTGGAACAACAGTGCCCTGTGCTAATGCAACAGCTATTTGCAGCCTCTCCCAGAATATAATCTGCCGCAATTACAAATCCAAACTGCTCCGTCTTGGCCCCATGATGGAAAAAGCCCGTAGGATTTTATTAATGTGCAGCTTGCTCCTGGAAGCCCCACCCTGCCTGGCAGCACTTGCCACATGGGATGAATTATTTGCACTTGGTTAGAAATGCAACAGCAGGCGAGAGCCCTGGGGGACTTCAAAGGGAAAATAAAGTTTGGATTTTAGACCAGAGTCCTGGGCTTTAAGCGTTGGGTCTTCCCACACCAAGGCTGGTTATCATCTGCAAAGAGAGAAGAGCTACCTGCAAAAGCTCTGTATTGCACTATGGTATTTTTCTGGGAGAAAATGGGACACTCTTCATATGGAGATGCAAATCCAGGCATGGGTTTGCCAAAGAGGGGCAAACTCCCTCTTGGCACTGCAGGATGCAGGGCTGCAACGCTCTTGTCCCTTCACCCTCAGCAGAGCAGCTCCCAGAGCTCCTATAGGCTTTGCCTGATTGACTTAAAGGATGAGAAAAAGTCCTGTTGGGGAAAGTCCTGTTGCCTGCTGGCAAAAAAAACCTTTTTCCACAGAAGACATATGATCCACCTACACCAAGGACCATTTCCAACATATTTGTGCTGCTGCAGCTTATAACAAGCAGCGAGTACAAACAGCAGACACCTCCTCCTCCGGGCACATTTGTGCTCGCTAAAGCAACTGCTTTAACAGCTCTCCCTACCACATCCCTTGGGACAGCAGCTCTCTTCCTTGCAAGGTTCTCTCCAAGATTTCCAGTTTGTCCCATTTGGGACCGAGTTAGTCCCTACAGTAAAACACACGCTCTGCTGCTTGGCTTAGCTCAAGCAGCCACCTAAGCAGTGGGACCAGCACATCTGCAGCTATAGCAAAGTTACAACTCATTTTTACATTTAGACACATCAATTTCCTTCAGATGTAGCCACCAGCTACTTACCTTTGACCACCCTTTTGAACACACCTTACACAGGTGATAAATCAGTGGTATCTGTGCAGCACGCTGTTTTTCAACCCTATGAAGTTGCTGTTCTACAAATCTGGCTAGTTTCTCTAGTCAGATTTTGACTAGGAGTTTTATCTATTTACACTTTTTGTATTTTTTGATTTGTGGACTTAATAATCAAAGGATTTATTCACACTAACAGTCATCATTTCTAAGGCTTATTTTAAAATATCAAAGTTTCTTGACAATAACATTCTTATAGTTTTGTGAGACTTTTTGCCGTTACAATATCTATGCAGAGTCACAGCCAAAGTTTATTCAAAGTTATTTGAAAAGTTACCTGCAATTTGTACTGAGCCATCTTCTCCCAGAAGAATATTTCCTGCTTTCACATCCCTGCAGAAAAACAAAGCGAGAGTAAGTGGAACTCAGTAAAACCTCCTCCTTTCAACCAACAAAACCACTTTTTTCCCTTCCAACGCTTTCGCTTTCCAACATTTTCCACATGCATTTTGTTGCAACATCTCCCTTGCTTTCAATCAAGCAGCAGGCTGCCTGCAAGACAAGGATGCTAAAGACAAATTGAACAGCAAATGGAAGCTGACAGGAGCCTTCAGTCAGCCTTTGAATGAGTATTTTAAGCCCTAACAAATGACTGCCTCTTGCTGGCAAGGAGCATCCCAGGGCCAAACATCTGTTTGAGGCATTGGTATAAGAGGTACAAGAAAATTCATTACTAACTTGCTTTACTGGTGAAGAAAGCTTAGGTATATATGGAAATGCTGAAGTTACATTAACAGAGAAGGTGATTTAATAGCAGAATGGGATTTAAAGCAACGAGAAGCTGCGACAGCGATGCTGGAGTAACTAGATAAGCATAAAACACACTCACAGCTGAAGCAATGCTATAAATGCCACAGGTGCATAAGGAATTTCCTAAAAATATTTTTTTTTTTGCCTACTAGTGCATGAGAAAGTCAAATCTTGGTCCATCTCATCCTAGCAGCCTAATGAAGGTATGCAAAAAATACAGGTTTACATGTAGGTGATCAGGGTAAAACAGTCAGAGGAGCTTTTCATTAAATTATCTGCCTGTTACCAGTGCTGAATCACAGCCCTGCCTAACTGTGCCCATGAGCTACACGAAACAGGTAATAATTAAAGGTCCCTGCAGACGAGAAGGCACCGACGCTGCTGGGGATGGGGGCTCTCAAGCACCCCGAAGGACCTGAGAGATTAAACACAACATTAGGCAGGTGGCAACGTCCTCCCCCGTAGCATCCGTTATCCAGCACAACCAGAGTAAATCACCGTTTTAATTAGAGTTGCAAAAGGTGGGAACTTTCTGCAGAAGGGCTCATGGTCAGCGTTTAGGTAGAAGGTTCCTCTGGGAGCTACGGAAGCGCCAGGGCTGCGTTCGTGCTTCCCGGTGGGATGAGCTTGGCACCTCTGGGAATCCTCCCCTCCCGGCCACGCTCCTGGGAATGTTTATTCCACAGCAGCAGGGGTGTTTCCCAGCACTTCCAGGCTGGGCAGGAAAGGAAGGGACAGCGCCCAAAGCTCTTGCTGGAGCTACTGATGCTCTTACCCATGCAGCCCCCATCTGTCCTTCCAGCCACACTCCAGCATGGTCCAGGACAGCGAATTCCCAACCATGACGCACAGCAGGGTCCAGAAACCCTGGCCAAATCGCTGCTCTAAGCATCAGCCCTCCCAAGTGCAGTTTTCTAAATTCAGCTTGGATTAAATATGCGTGAATTCTTGGTGGAAGTAACCACCAGTGAACACAGAGCTTTGGCTCAGAAGCTCATGAAAAATCATGGCTACAACAAGCAAGGCAGTGACAGCCACCACCAGCTACACAAGCCCAACTAAGGAATTAAATTAGGGCTTAATGGGGCATTTCCTGCCCCTGACCAAGGCCAAGGTGCCATCACTCCATCCCTAGAGCAGCAAAGCAGGTCAGAGATAACGGGGTGCTGAGACATCAGCTCCGTTTTGGAATTACTGGGTCCTGGAAACACCTTCCAGGCCTGCCCTTTTTCATCTGTATCAGCATTGCTTGCAGCATCCTCAGGCGGTGCTGGATTAAAAGCTGGGCAGACAGAGGCCTCTTGCTGCAGCGCCCCCGATGCTCCTGCAGCATCTCCCAATTTAGAACCATGTTTAAGCTAAATTAATTACATTTAAAGCAACTTAGAGGAGGAGGAGGGGAGAGGAATGGCCGTTTCCTGTTTATTCTGTTCAGGAGAAGCCTATAAATTCACAAGCTGAAGAGCAAGGAGTTTGTTACTGCAGGATGCAGCTGCTGCCAAGTACAACAGTTTGAAGGTGCTTCCCACTAACATGGACACAACCGGACCCGGCGGATGCAGAATCACTGGTGGCCTCCGGCAAAATTACTGTGTTGGAAACAGGAAGCACCCCTAGGTCACAGCAATGGTAATTATTTTGCATGGTAAACGAAGTAACAGAATACCAGAGTAAACATTTCCTTGTCAGCAGCTTAGCGCACGCTAACATCCTTTGGGGCATCTCTACTCCACAGCTCACGTTTTCCTCTCTTCTTGAAGCTTCCAAGAGCCTTTCCCTAAAACAGCATTGATGTTTTTATTCACCTCGCACACTTGGATTGGGAAGAAGTGCTTGGATGCCCTCCAGTGCACAGAGATGCTCCATGTTATCCCAGAAAGGGTTCACAGCGGGGTCCGAAGCTGGACCGAGGGCACTCGTTTCACACAGCCAGGCCACATTAGACCCTACATAAACAACGTTAGACCCTATATGAACAATCTGGATCTCCCAAACCACCAAAAATATGAGAAAGTGCCCAGATAGAAGGGACTTGGGAGCACAGGGTAGCTCCTCACAGAGTACCAAGGTACCAGCTGCAACTCTGCAATCCAGGCAAGCGCAACAAAACTCCCCATTACAGACTTAGTCAATTTGGCTTCTGCAAGAAAAGGAATGCAGTAGTTTAAGAGGCTCGTTGAAAAGCAGCAACTTCACAGGATGTGGAAATCTCAAAGGAGTTGCCTGAACGCCAGCCCACATTTGCAGCAACCATTATTTGAGGCTAGTGAAGATGCAGCCACTTAAGTGACCTGAGCAAAGAGCAACCCAGCACCGAAGGAACCAAATGATAAAATCGAGGAGGAAATAGAGGTAAATTCTGTTATGACTCCTTTTCTAGCCTGCTGTTCATGCCTTTAGGATGCAGGGCTGCCTGTCTGCACAGCCATGAGTCATCTGCCCATTAGACAGGATTTACACCAGCTGCAACAATAAATTTTCATAGACTCAACTCCATAGTGCATAATTTGGGATGAGGAAGTAATGGTTGGACCTGCCAAGTTTTATGCAAAAAAAAGAAGTGCAAGACACAAGAATAATTATTTTTTGGTAATGGTAACTCAAAATATTTTTACTGGATACAACCTTTTGCTGCAGTCAACGTTATCGAAGTAATTTGCAAAATGCTTCCAAGACAATATTTCTACTTCCAGTTAGATATGAAGCAATTTGCCACACTACAGGCCAAATGAGCTCAATTCTCCCTCTGCTGTCAAACATCATTCACCCTCCAGCAATATGTTACCTGTGTCCCCTCTTTCCTTTGTGTTATAAGCCAAGATATAAACCATTGGCTATAAGAGGTTTATCAGTAGAGATGGCTGCAAAATAGAAACCAAGTTTGGGCTACACAAGTGCAAAGAAATATCTTTATTCCCCCCCAAAGTCAGTATGTTTGGTATAATATAACAGATTGCAAGCAAGACAACCACAGAAGTGCAGTAAGCGAGCCTAAGTTGGTCCTACTCCAAAAAAAAGAGCTGTGTTTTAAGCAAGGCCCTCACACTGCAGAGGTTTTGGGCTTGGCCCCCAGTTTTGGGGTTGGATGAACCTGGCTGCCCAGTCCAAGTCTCACAAGAGTCAGGGGCATTTCTAAAGCTTCAGCTTCCCAGGCAGAGGTACAAACACTTGGCTTAACTGTCAGTGGAATCCCAGAACTGCCAGAATCCCAGAATGGTTGAGGTTGGCAGGGACCTCTAGAGATCATCTAGTCCAACCCCCTGCTCCAGCAGGGACACCCAGAGCACGGGGCACAGGGTGGCATGCAGGTGGGTTTGGAAGACCTCCAGAGAAGGAGACTCCACAACCTCCCTGGGCAGCCTGTTCCAGGGCTCTGTCACCCTCACAGTAAAGAAGTTCTTCCTCACATGCAGATGGAACTTCCTGCGTTTCAACTTGTACCTATTGCCCCTTGTCTTGTCCCTGGCCACCACCAGTAGTCAAGTGAAGCTTAGGATGGTTCAGTAGGAACCAACTTAGGAATCAGTAACAGATTCCAGTCTCGGACTTTACCTCCCATCACCGTGCCTTAAGCCCAGCATCAATAGGATTTAAAAAACCTATATTTTTTTAAGTTACTGTTCCATGATATTTTGGGGATTTCTTCCACAAATTCATCAGTCTTTCCATTTCCTGGTCTTACTGCCTGCACCTTGCAATGGAGAGCAGGCACAAAGCTCCTTCAGCAACTGCTGCCCAAAATCCCCAGGACAAGGCACACGGTGGCTGCCTCCTTCCCCTGCAGACCCAGGTGTCCCCAAGAAGCTCTGCTTTGGTCATCAGCAACGGCTGGAAAGGCTCCAGCTGGAACCTGGCCTTACTTGAAGGCTTTGTATAACTGATTTAATGGGAGTTGGTGGGAGTGCTTCCTGTGGCTTGCACGGCTTCATGTCCTAAGTATGCAAAAATACATTCTGATACAGCCTTACAAAATTTTTAACAGTGCTTAACATAGTATCACAAAAATGAAGTAAAAAGCCTATTTCCTATGCATTAGCTGAATATGAGATGCTTAAGGCACCTCCATTTAGGTAGCTTTTAGGATCTATAAAGGCTAGAAAGTCTATTGTCTGTTGCTGTAACACAACATTCAAAGACATCTTATGGAAGTGGATTATTCACTTGATACGTTATAGTAGAAAATACCAACAGGATGAACGTCAATGATTTAAATTGCTCTTACTGGAAAGATGTTTTAAGAGCTTGCACTGGGCAATCTATTTCCAATAATCCATACCAGATAAAGCAGTGACACAACAGGTATCATGAACAGGGTAACTGTAAGTAAAGGTGGATTGATTTTGAGGGAATCAAACGGCCAAAGCCAAGGGAGTTTGTTGCATTCTCACCCGGTAGAATTAATGCTGCAGTGAATGCAGATTATTCACTGGAAAAACTTCAAACCCAAATAATCCTGACAACCCAGCAATCGCCAGAAACAACACTAGTTTAATATGCAACCTCGTTACGGATCGTCAACCAAAACGTGTAATTGCTGCTAAGCCTCTCGCAGATCACCTTGGTCTCTGCTTCCCACTCTTAGGACATTTTCTTGCTTCTAATCTCCATGGAACAAATTGTTATCTGAGTGGGGAGGAACTAAAACTGGAAATGTTCCTCTTGCTTTTCATGTGGTTTGTAACTGGTGTACAAGGAACAAAAAAGTTTTGTTTTCCTTGGACTAAATCAAAATGTTTCGAGTAACTGCAGCCCACGCAGCAACCTCAAAGTCCAGAGGCAGCACTTGGGTCCGAGGCGAGTGACACTAAAGAACAGCCAGCTTCCAAATTACTCATGATCTGCTTTAAAAGCCAGCTGGCCCTTGGAGGTGAAAGGCTCAGGATCCTGCTGTCCACACCTCAACCCTCATTTCATTTCCAAGAATTGATGCCCCCAAAGCAAGACGGCAGCACTATGTGAAGGGGGCTGTGCAGGTCTGCTGCAATATTGCTGCAGGAGCAAACTGCAGCACTTCAGCCCTCAAAACCACCTGTGACAACCCAAAATCCGGGTCTAGCAGTTCCTGCGAGCAAAGCTCTCAGCGCATTAATCAGCTATGTGAAAATTAAGCTCGAGTTCTGTAGGACACTTGAGCTCTGCCAAAATACATCCTTTGGCTTTTACCTTAACTCAGAAGTCACCTCTTTGAGGCAAGTTCCTATGAAACGGCACATACAAGTGCTGTTCATGCACCTATATGTAAGTATGTGTACACACAAAAATAACCCTTTTTTCAGAAATTCTCTTAATACGGACAGAGGAGCCAAGCAACAAAGTCTTGATCTTATGCCAAAGCAACCCCTAGCTCCACAGAAACAGGCACATCGATTTTGGGCATAAAAATACATCAAGAACGCTGCTTTGGGGTCTCTTCAAAGCAAGGCTCAAGGGTGCTGCCCTTAAACCCACTCCCCAACCTTTACTTCACAAAAAAAGTTGCTGTTTTCTGTTGTTAAGGAGTGATGGAAGAATCTGACTATATATAAGGGTTTGGGCAACGTATCACTTCACCTGGACTAACTGAAATACTCAGTTACACAACAGCTGATCAGGAGCAGGAGATAAGCCGGGAGATAAAAATAAGGAGAGAGGCGGCGGGGCCTTGGAGCTGTTAATCGGCACGACTCGTTTGTGAGGCTGCCACAAAGGGAACCACCTGGGAGCTTTGAACTCCCCTCCGAGGAGCCGCCTGAACCAACAGAAGGGCCCCGCGTGCTTTTGGCTCTGCTTTTATTCCCAAGCCATCCATCAAGGGCCTGGATAATCCCCAAAGGAGCCAGAGTCCAAACGGGGAGAGGTGCCCGCGGCCTCCGTGTCAGGCGGGCGGGATTAGCCGGGCAGTGACCCCGGCAGGGTGTCGCTCCCGCCCGCTCGCCTGTGACCACAACAACCTGCCTGGCCGGAGCCCTGCGAGCTTCCGAGCGGGGCCCTTGGTCCTCAGTGCTGGATGGAGGCCGTGTCCAACGGGAGCCGCATCCCCAGGGCCTCCGGTGCCGTTGGGATCGCCACGCTCCGCAGGGAACAGCGCCTCGGATCAGCTCCGATGGTTTTGCTGATTTTGCAGGAATATTTGCAACCCAACAGCTAAATACTTGTTATTTTAGAAATAACATTTCATGAAGATGCAACTTATCCTTTCCTCTTCTTTGTAAAGCAGACTGCAAGATCCTTAAATAAAAGCAAAACACATCCCTGCCAGGGAAGACCTCAGTGTTGGCTCCTGAATAACAACACACGTCCAGGTCCGAGCTCAGCTCAAGTTATGAATTAGCAAAGCGAACAAGAAGATGTAATGTAGACCTCAGAGATATCTGGCTTTCTAATCCCCTCTATAAAACACTGTCAAGCAATTCCCCTGTCCAAAGCCAGGCACTGACCCCACCACATGAAGGTGGCACCCGAACATTAATTGGAAGTGGCACTAAGTTTGAGACAAGCTTATGCGCAGTGAGACTCAGCAGCAGCAGAGTTTCAGTAAGCCAGTTTTCCACGTGTTAACTCAAATCACCCATTTAAGATGATGCATAATTTAAAAGTAGCAAGTGGCTCCCCCGCCACATACGCTGTCTGCTCTCACTTGTGATTTACAACCCCAACCTGTCCCCGCTTCGGGCTGGCGGCTCCCACTGAGCTCCACTCGGGTCCAGCTCCTCAACCTTCGCAGCACAAGGTCCATCCCCAGACGTGCCGACCGCGTTCGCTTCACCCACATCACATCTCTTCCTGGTACCAAAGGCATTATTTTCCTGAGACTTGACACACCAAATTCCCCATTTGTCACCGACCGAACAGCCGCTTTGTGCCACTCTTTGCTTTGGGTTTAGTGTCACATCTGAGCAACGCCCTTGACTCTGACCTCGCTCCGACCCAACTTAGGCTCCCCACACAGCTGCCCTGCACAGCAGACACTAAATTCAGCTGCTCGGGGGTCACCTGGTGCCGTTTCCTTCAGAGCCAAATTCTTGAAGTTGCCCCAGGAGACCCAGAGTCCAGTTATTCCTCTAAAGATCCTCTAGTCCAACCCCCCTGCTCAAGCAGGGGCACATCTTCAGAAAAAAAAAATTACTGCTTTTCAGTTCCTTTTTAAAAAGATTTTCCATATTTGGACCTTATTTAAATAAGATCAGACCAGAAAACAAACTAAATCAGTTAAATAAGTCAGAAGTCCCAGGTGAATATGATTTTATCACTTGCTTACAGGAAGGGTTAAAAGTTGCTGTGCACTTTAATTGCAGTTAAGTTGTTGTTATATAAAGGTTTATCAGAGAGCTGGGATATCAAAGTGGTCTTCACTCAAAACCACTCTTTGTTAAATCAGAATTTTACCTGAAACTGGAAACTCAAATTTAAGGTTTCTTCTTAGGGGAAAAAAAACCATATTAGAACTCTTTCCACTTCTTTTTTTAATTCAAAGCAATCCATAAAAACCATTCAGTTAGGCCAAAAACATGAACTAAACACTGCTGTTCTTTTCTAATTGAAATAACATTTTGGCAAAAAGCTAAGATCCTTCTTGTCATGCAGCTATGTTAAGAGCACAGAGGACTATTTCAGCGTGGCAACAGTGCTGCTTATAGTGGCTTTGCACCAGCAGAAGAGCAACCTCAAAAATCCCCAGGGAGCCAGGCTTGTGGTTAGAGCGATGTATATTACAGGAGAGCCATAGGTTCTATTTTGAGAGCATATTTAGGATTGCAGATGACATTCTTGTTCATTGCAGAATACTGACTTAGTATCTTCTCCTCCTAAAGCTAAGCCGCCCCTCGGCCAAAGGGGAGAGGAAAATAGGACTTAAACATACCTCCCAAATGCCAGAGCAGCAACGAAATCCACAGGTTCCACAGAACATCAAATCTCAAGCCATAAGCTAACTGGGTTTTGCCTACAATAGTGAGGTTTTTCACTTCTAATTTTGCTTCCATCTTTTTTGAAACTTAAATTTGGATAATTTCATTTATGATGTTGATTGTTGCAGCTAGCTTTAAGAAAAAAAAGGAAAAAAAATGTACAGAAATTTGGAAAATAACTTAGAAATAATAGAAAGCTCTATTGCTATTAGCCATGTTCCACACTCTAAGAGTTGGCTGTGTGATGAGATTGTGGGTGCTCAGCTGCCCTGTTGCGCTGGCACATTTTGGGACTAAAGATGAGGAAAAAGTACCTGTGGATTTGCCCGTTTTTATGCAGATAGTCCAGCCCCTCCAGCACCTCCTTGAGGATCGTGGCTATGCAGGCTTCATCCAGGACTCCGCTCTTGTGCTCTCCTTTGGCCACTATGTGCTTTATAATATCCAAAACGGAGCCTGGGAGGGAAAAAGGTGGGGGAAAAAAAGGTTAATATTTGAGCTTAAACTAGAACAACAGATTCACAAATAAATATAACTTAGAAAAGCTGAAAGAATTTGGAATGGGAAGGAAGAAGCAAAGAGAGGACAATCAGTAGTTCCTATAGAAGACTTGGGATGCATCTTGCAGGGCTGCAGATCCTCAAGGTACCCAAGAACTCCCTGTGGTCACAGGGATCTGAGGAGCTATCTGTACAGGGAATGCTTGGAATGGTTGAGTGGATGCGGATGCTACAGCTGCTTTAAAATCGAAGAGTAGAGACATGGGAGGGGAAATGGAAAAGCCAGGGGGCTGCCAGGACTCACCCGCAGAAGGCAACTCACTGGGTAGAATTAGATTCTACTTTTCAGCTCTTAAAAACTCGTAAAAACACTTAAAAAGTGGAGAAGCTGCAAGAAAAATCTAATGCGTTAGCAGACAACACTCTCCTAGTGGAAAAAATAAGGAGACAAAGAATTAAAGAGCACAGAAAAGGTGCAATTTTTCTAATTTTTCATTGTATAAAAAGCTGGAATAGTCTAAATTCCTCCTTAGAAATACTAAATTATATTAATATTAAACGTAAATGACGTATTGCATGACAAGCTATGATTTCTAAATGAAACTTTTTGAATTTCCAGGCAAATGACCCATCATGCTGGTAGGTTTCCACTGCCAACTACTCTAGTTTTGGATTCTCCCGAGGAAGCTGCAGGAGGCCCCTCTGCACACGCTAAGGAAAAGCTCATTTTGTGCAATCTGCACAGCAGAGGAAACCACCACACGGTCACACGGTGTCCCTTGGCCTGGGGGAAATGACACGGGGCGCGTTGATCCAACAGCCTTCTGCACCAGACCGAGCGCTCATGCAAACTATTTGCAGAAAAACATAAGCTCAATGCAGCAAATACCAACAAAATGGAGAAAAAAAAAGAAAAAAAAAAGCCATTTGATTTCTTCATTTTTTATTTATTTCCTCCAGCTTTTTATTCAACAATATTCTTAGCTGTGTCTGGTCTTCCTTGCCCTTGTCCACGCATGGCAGCACGTTCGAGCCTTTAGCTAGCTCTGGCATGGATTTTAAAGGCAGTAGCCAAATATTTCCCTCCAACCAATTTGAGATTGTTACAAACAAGGTTGGGCTTCCCGCAGAGAGGGCAACATCATCCCCCTCCTTGAACATCTTGAGGACTCACCTGGGACTCAGTTGTGACATTCATATTTAGAAAGTACACGCTCACAAGCCCTAATGCTTCTCATTTTGGCCAAGAACCTCTGTGCCACCTAAAAAAAACACCCTAGCAGGTCTCCAGTTTCACTCTTCAGCTTTTTCCCCCTCCTCCTCTCAAATATGCCTGCGTTGGGAGAACAAACTGTCACTTGTTTAGAAGTCCAGGAAAATATGTGGTTCCTCACGTCCTCGTTTTGTCCTCTTTCCACCCACCCCTCTGTTAGAAGACTTTGTTCAAAACGGTTCCCTTGCCTGCAAAGGGCTCAGAGAACATGAGGGGGCAGATCAGATGGCGCTTGATTTATTTGGCCCAAACCCCTGTATTTAGCTAGGCTAGAGGTTGTGTTTCACCCAGAAAAGGAAGAAGAGGGTAGGGAGCAAAGGCAGCAGGACACACACACACACGGCAAGACTTCTTTGTAGAAAAGCAACCTCTTGGTTCACACCAGCATTTAGGAGCTGCTTTCAACCCAGCCTGCCCATTTTCAA
Organism: Nothoprocta pentlandii; assembly: GCA_013398315.1. NCBI lineage: Eukaryota > Metazoa > Chordata > Aves > Tinamiformes > Tinamidae > Nothoprocta > Nothoprocta pentlandii. The sequence goes on along the minus strand of VZSG01000114.1, from coordinate 1,466,432 downwards.
GCCCATTTTCTCCTCAATCCACTTTCTTGTTGGGACATTTAAAGAACTGGAGAAATCTGCCAGCCTTCAACATAAAAGAGCAACGAGGCTCTCAGCCAAACGCTACGTACAGCAGAACAGCAACAGCAGTGCCACCTTCTTGGTGAAGAAAGCGTTATTCAACTGATGCCCACTTGTTTACTCAAGGGAAAACGTGTTTTTACAAATGGCACCACCACAGTGAAGCTGTATTTATTTTGCCTCCTGCAAAAATAACAGGAGTTGGGCACAGATCCCTGACTGCAACGCTGTAAAGCATGCTAGGGGCATTAAAACCAGGCAGCATTTCCACATATTGCTCCGTGCAGCGTTCAAAATCATCTGGCATTCTAGTTAAGCAAGCTTGATACGGAGTCATGATGATCCCAAAACAGAAACCCTGAACTCTAAGGTGCTTTGAAACCAACAGACACAGAAACTTAACCACAGAAGAAAAGTCTTTCCAAAGCAGAGACTGCATTTCAGCATCAGCCTGAAAAATTCGAGGCAAAATCATTCCCAAGAATCCCAGTTCAGCAGGATAAACTCCACAAGCCCATGGCCTTAGGATGCCCATGTGTTTTCCTCTTTCACCAACACCGTTGCACTCTCACCAGCAGCTCAAGGGCTCTCCTTAGCCTAAGGGAGAGGGTTGTTTTGTACGGAGCGGCCTGATCCCAGCTGGATAGGACATTAACTGCTGGAAATTAGCTGGGAACATTCTGCTGTAGTGCCTACAGCACGTGCTTTACAAGCTGATCATCCTGTACAAAAACACCAGTACCACCCCCAGCAACTTCCAATTTCTAAACTGGCTTCCAAACCAGTTGCCAGAAGTGGTGAAATTAAAGCTGATCTGAACTTAACTAAGTAGAGATTCAAGAACATTTTCATCTGTGTGGGTTTGTCCTCCATGTAGACAGTGAGATTCAACAACCTGCAAAACTAACGTGTCCTATACCCCGTGGTCAGAAGATGAGGTTCACACTAGAAGCCAGGTGCATGCTCTATATTAAAGAGCAATAATCAGAAGAACAACTTTTTCAAGGAGAAAAAATCAACTATATTATCTTTAAAATCCAATAAAGCTTTCACCAATAAGGGTGCTTTAAAACATCTAGTGAAAAGCAACAGATCTTAGTCCAAAGAGAGAACAGAAAGAGGAGAGGAAATTTCATTTCAGAGATTGGTATGGAAAGAAATGCAGCTGTAAACAAACTCCTGCCCATCAAATATACATTGGGCAACTCACCAGCAGGAAGCCTACAAGGTGATTGTGCAATGTGATAAAGTATTTAGCATTACTTGTCACTCATCTTTAAATAAAGTGCCTCGCTATCTGCTGATGCCAACTGCCAACCATACTAGGGCTGCTCAAGGTAGAGCATCTCAGCGTGCCAACTGAACAGTTAATTGAGAGTTAAGTGGTTTTCCATTAAAACTAACACACTCCATAATCTGCTTTGAAAGCTGCTAATGTAGTAGTTCCTGCGAGAGCAGAAGCCACCAGGGAACCAGTCAAACATAGACCTGCCCTCCCCAGATTAAACCCAGCCCGTGACTCACTGCTCAGATCAACTCTGCAGCCGACCAAGGGGTCAGACCAACTTCTGATCATCTGCAAGGGAACCAGCAGCTCTTTCTGGTTTTCTCCCAGGAGCGATGAGAAGGAAGCTCTGCAGTTTGGAGTGAGGCTACAAAATGACCCGCAGCGACTGCCTCGAGCTGCAGAAGGCAGAGCCTGACCTTGCAGAAGCAAAGGGTGAATTTCCATCTGTGACATCTTCATTGCTCAGATGCTGCTAAGTCATCTATGAGCAGATCAGTAGCCTCAGTTTGGAGGAGGAGGGGATAGTCAATACTTCTTGCTCATTAAGGTGGGAGTGGAGCATCTGTCATACAAGGAAAGACTGAGTTGGGCCTGTTTTCCCTGGAGAAGGTTGAGTGGGAATCTGATCAACGTGTACAAATACCTGGCGGGAGAATGTAGGGAGGAAGGGGCCAAAGTCTTCTTAGTAGTGGCCAGTGACAGGACAAGGGGTAATGGGTACAAGTTGAAACATACAAAGTTCCATCTGCATGTAGGGAAGAACTTCTTCGCTGTGAGGGTGACAGAGTCCTGGAACAGGCTGCCCAGGGAGGCTGTGGAATCTCCTTCTTTGGAGGTCTTCCAAACCCACCCTGTGCCCCGTGCTCTGGGCCTCCCTGCTGGAGCAGGAAGCTGGACTAGATGATCTCTAGAGGTTCCTTCCAACCTCAGCCATTCTGGGACTCTGTGAACCCAGCTGAAAGGGATGGCTCTTGAAACCTGGAAAATACAGCCCTATCCTGTGAAGTTGTCTACTTTCACCACGGGCTACTGCAGTACCTTCCTCCACAGCAAGATGAGAGTTTCAGCACCGTTTGCCACCTCCAATCCTGCAAACGCCACTTGCTCCTGAACCCAAACTTGTAAACAAGGATCACGGCAATAACTGGAATCCCGTTTTCCAGGCAGGGTGGAGAACAAGCAGCCAGGAACTCCTGAAACCTCCTTTGCTGCTGGGAAAACCTGGTGCCTAATGATCCCCTTGGGGCAAGCAGTGCTGCTTGTTCCCGACTCACTTTCGGCAGCGAATCCCGGCCAACAGCAGCGCTTCCTGTTCCCAACACGGAGCGCGTTTCCGTGACCCGTTTCCCTTATTGCCAAGCACGGGAAATAGCCCTTAAGGAGCTTGCTTCTAATGCTCCTCCTCAGGAGAGGAGCAAAGTACCCACGTGATGGTCATTAACCAAGTTGCTTAACGTGTTGGTACTGGGGTACGAGAGCGGAGAAGGCGTGAAAACCTGAGGGGAAAGAACAGCTTGTTCGGAACAAGTTTCCTGATAAATACAGAGCATTTTGGTTGGGGTTGTAGGATTTTAGGTACCCACAGAGGCAACACCAAGCAGAGCTAGTCACTGTGGGACCCATGTAGCAGAAGGTAAACTGTAACCCAAGGGAAAGGACCAGGTGAAATACAAAACTGCTATAGATTTGTCTGGCAAGCAAAATGTAATTAAACCCTCTACCATTTCATCAAATTATTAGATCAGAATATCTACATTAGCACTGATTTGCCAATTAGAAACCTGGCATCAATAGGCTGGAGAACAGAGCTGGCCATCAGCAGCGTTTCAATGTGTAACCCTGCTAGAACCAAGATCAGTCAGGACTGGGTTTATTTTCCTTCAATTTTCTCCTAAAAAAAAAGATTTATTTTTCCTCTTTAAAAACAGAAATGGCAACATCTCTACATGCTGCACACTCTGCAATCACGTACAAGCAGTACCCAAAAACCTCCCGTCTCTGACTTATCCCCTCCTTAATTGCTTGCAGCCTATTTGTGGAATCACAACTTAAAATTAAATCCTCCAGATGCACTTGAAATAGCCTGGCTCTCTCCTAACTACAAAATAATCCAGAGTAAACAGGAGGATTTCTAAGAAATTATGGCCTATCTTTGGGCCATGACTGACTGCTGAGTAGGTTTTAGGAGAGGCCAGATCAGAGATTAACATGGGAGAAGTAGGACAGGATGCCCCATTGCCGTGGCTTTACCATATCCTCCCTCTCGGTTTTCCTTAACTGCTGCATAAGCATTTCACCACATAATTGGGATAAAATATCCAGAAAGAGGTTGATCAGGTGCTCTTAGAAACTTTTGGAGCAGGTTTTAACAATTTCAATGCAATATTGTCTTTGGCAGGTTTCATTAAGTTCTTTCAAGGCAGATGCTGCAAGACCTCTAATTTTTCAACATTTAAGACATGTGCAATTTAAAAATATCAGAGGTCTCATTTTCTGTTGACCAGAGCAGTAAAAATCGTTGTGTGGTGTTAGCAGCTATCACAGAGCAGACAGCTGCTCTACAAGCAACTGTTCTGGGGGCTCTGGGTCACCTGTTAAACTGGAGCTTTTCTTAAAACTCAGGAGAATTTAGGAGGAGCAAACAGGTCACAGCCAGGGGGAAAAAAAAGGACAGGAACAAAAGGACAGCTGCTTCTCTTCCTACTAAAGTCGTCCCAGAGCAGGACTGAGCACTGGAGAGCTTTAAAAAAAAGGCACGATTAAAATTCATGACATGGGAATGCCAGCAAGGCAAAGAGCAGGGCAGCACGAGGCTAGAAATAGCTGCTTCAGTTTAGGCCGGAGTAATATTGGACCAAAAGGGCAGG
>VZSG01000114.1:1422806-1442878 GCA_013398315.1 Nothoprocta pentlandii | reverse complement strand
CAGCTCCCTCGGTTCCCATCTGGCTTCAGCAATGCCAGACAGTGGCATCTTCCCCTCACTATCCCCCCCGTGCAGACCTGTCAGGCCCTGTCCTATCTAATCTACCCTTTGGAGTCTCCTCCTAGGAGAGGCCACAGCTCCCATCCTCCTTCCCAAACCTGTCCTACTCCTCTTAATCACTCTGGGAACTGAAGAGGCAGCTGCTCCCCCTCAGCCAGGAAAGCCCTATCTCAAATACCTCCTGTTTTCCTCTCTGATGTTCAACGTCTTCGTTAACTGATAAGCAAACATCTCATGGCAACATCTACTTGCAAAGCACGGAGGAAGAAAGCTCCTCTGGATGAAAGGAGCCTGACTCATGTTTTGACTATATGGAGATGAAGCAAAACCTGATGGACAGAGGGGAAATTTAAGTCCTTTTGGCTCAGGAATGCTTCAAAACAAGGAACCACATCACATTTATACAGAGCTTGAGGTAGATGTTATCCCCAAAGGAGCAACAGCAGCAGAACAACCAGCATCCCACATAGGAAAGAGGGAAAGGTAAAAGCAAAGTACAGCAGATCCATGTCTGGTTGTGCAACACGCTGCACAAACACCTAGTTTATTTGTGGTTACAACATGACAAGAGGTAGAACATAAATAGTAAATCTGTCTGGATCCAGTGAGGGACAAAGCAGCATTTGACATCTCTCTTCAATGCAAAGTGGGGAGCAAGAATCATCACAGAATTCATGAGACTTCCTTGCTGCACAGCATAAAGAACCACAGGCCTTTTGGAAAAGGTCTATGAAGACTCAGTAACAAAAAAGAAAACAGCATCAAAAAGGAATTTCAGATTAACATCCCATGAAATCAGTAGGAAGAGCCAGATTTCTGTGTGTGTTACCTGCTGGGTTAGTTTCTTTACAGCTATTACTGCTTCTGCCAAAGAGCTGAATGCCCTTGACTCAGTTTGCTCCTGCTTTTGTACCAACCCTTGGCGCAATAAAATTAATCCTGCTAAACATGCACACGCTGCAGCAACAATAAATTAATCCAGTGCATTTGCCTAAAACATCCCACAGTGTTTGCGGAGCACATGGGCTGTCCCTGACCACCCACACGGCTCAAGCGGGTGCCAAGACACAAAGATCAAGATGGGGCTTTGAACCAGCTCGGTTTGTTCCACTGCCCTCATTTATCCCCCTCTGAACACGGTACATTCCCAGGCTCTCGGAATTCCCTGCCTCCGGACACCTGCTGCAACAGGAGCTCCAGGGAAACTCAAGGCCACTTATCTTTGGCTAATACCAAAAGCAGAGCTTAGCCCCTCCAGATTAACCCTCCTCTTCTTCATCCCAAGGAAGGGGGTGGTTGGATAGGAAGGACACAGACACTGGAAGAGTGGTAGAAGTCAGTCATTCTCATCCTCAGCAGAGCTGCTCGTTTGCAGCCTCCTCCTACCTTCCCCTGAGCAAGGTGACACTAGACAGTGTCTGTGCTGGGCAGAGTCCAGGAACAAAGAAATCTGCTTCATTAGAACAGTCCAGTGGTCTGAAGCGCTGCAAAAAAAATAGTTTAAGACCCATATTCCCCTATGCAGCCCAGCCCCTGATGACGAAGCAGGGCTGTAACACAACAGCCCCGATTTACCAGCCAAGGACAGAACAATGTTTACTGTAAGCTGACTATTGTGCTCAGATACCCTCAGCCCAATGGAAGGATAATGGATCTAATAAAAGCACAAGTTCCTGCTTTTAACTCTACTGGGGGAAGGGAGACTGGAAAGCAGGGTGCATTTATCATATTTGTTTCGCATTAGTTGCTTAAAATCATTATAATGTGCAAGGACCTTCATTTATTGGTTTTGGCTGAAAGCCAGTTCTGCACAGCAAATAGTTGTCCCCCCCAAAAAAAATATAACCGAATTGATCTGGGAAACTGCAGTGAAGCAGGACAACATACAAGATGGAAAAGCTTGAGAAAAGAAAAATATGGAAATGAGAGAAAAAGTAGAAGATAAGAGTACAGAACAAGGGGAGATGAAGAACTTCCATCCTCTTGGATCTTGCGCTTGGAGATGACAAGCAATAACCCGACAAATCCACAGCCAACCCAAAGGAAATGCTTTTTCAGCCAATTCCTCTGCATTGGTGTCCCACAAAGCTACTAGAGCTCTGAATCATCCTCCTCCCACCTCCCTCTGATTTTGGGGTCAAGAATATTCACCGTGGTGTTTTAATTTTTTTTTTCCCGAATAATTAAGAGATCAGCTTAAAGCTGGATAAATAAAAGTTACAGGTCAAAACAGGAATTACTGTGGGGAGAGATTATGCTCAAAATGCCTGGGGTTTGAATCTTGCATTTTCCTCTGAAGCATTAGGTACTAGTGGTTTATTACTGTTCCTTAAAGCAATTTAACTTCAAGAGTGGATAAAGACTTTGAGAGCACAATGAGAGTCATATTTCAAAGTTAAGGCTAAGAACCTGTCTTGAGAGATGAAGAGAGTTAGTCCGAGGCCACCACATCAGAGACTGAAAAGGGAAGCCTTGACTTCCTACCAAAAAGGATTCTAGGACTTGCCCACTGTCAGGCTAAGGAATACCAAAGATTTTACTGTGAAACATGATATTTGAGGTGCTATTTATTGGTTTGGTTGGAAAGCGCTTTATCAGCGACGCTCTCTTTATTCTCACCCAGTCCCCTTGTCTAACAACTTACTACCAAAGCAGTTGTTTTTCCTGGTCATTGCCAAGTTTGCCGGTTGGAGCCATTTTGCTGCCTGCTTTAGTGGCTATGAAAAGCTACAGAGTAAGTCAGGAAAAGTCTGATAGCAGGTAGAGGAAGACCTCAAATTCCTGCCTTCACCCCACACATTAACAAAGACTATTTTTTGCACAGTGTTGAGTCATAAATTTTTTGCCTTCATAACAGACCTATAAACAGGCCGCAGAAGGATCCGAACTAAATCTGGGCACAAAACTGGAAATTTATGAGGGCTGACAACAGCAATTCACTGCAGTCCTACCCATAATAAGAAAATGCATTGTGAGGAATGGGTCAGCAAGAGATTTAAGATACACAATTAGAAGTACTTATCTAAAATTACATGCCAAGTCTCTGAGGCAGAGCTTTCTGACTCTAACCCTTTTAGCTGGAATTGGCAATTACTCAAACACTAATAATCTCAGTTACTTGATCGTGACAAAGGAGTTTGGAATATTACTGAAGCAGAGCGGTATCAGCCACATAAAAGGCTGGCAAATAGTAGCACAGGATGATAGCAAGTCAAAAAAAATGCCTGTGAAAAGGAAAGATCAAAAATCCCAAGAACAAAAGCTGTAGCAGTTGAACACAGGTCACTGCAGAGTCCTACACGTGCCCCCTCACAGGGGCACTGAGATGTGACTGCTTGAAAGGGGCCTTTTCTTCTCTCTTTACAAGAGCAGATCTGCAGATACCTGTAATGACAGGCACTGCATAATGCTCAATTACTGCATGGAAACTGGCGCCTTGGCTGAAGTGATTTGTGGAAGATCATACACTTCTAGAGCTAGAACCACCAAAGGAGCACTGGGGTAAAGACAACAGAAGCTGCTGAGATGCAAGTGGGGAAAAAAAAAGCATCAAAAAAAATGATTTTAAAGGAAAAATGGCAAAAGATCCCAAAAGATCCCACCTCCCTGATTCTTCCCCATCGCTGCTAATCAACATTTACTATCCCAAGTCCCATCCAAGGAAGGTTTCTCATCATTAGTGGGGACACCTCATGCTCACAGGAAATGCCTGGTGTAACTCCAGGGTCCTTCCCCATCTGAGGTGGGGGCGACAGCTGCTGCACTACGGAATTTGGCTCATACAAAAACAGGAAAGGAGGAAGCAGAGTCCCACCAGCCAGGAGAGAGAATGCAGATTTAAGTTACCAAAGCTGCCTGCCAGAAGCTGCTCTCTATTGAGAGGATCTTAAGAAAATTTCAGAGCTGCTGTTTCTATGGAATCTACCCCTTGTCCTGCACTCCAGATTAGTGGGAGTTTCCTCATGGCAGTCTGCAATATGCCAGAGGGATCCCTTGGCTGGCTTCAGTACCAGAAGCACAGAAGCATATGAGGAACAGCAGCCAATTTACCCAGTTTCTCGAGTAGAGATTTACAAGCTGGGGGAAAACGTCAAGTGCTGCAGAAGAGGGAAAGGAAGCAAAATCAGCCCCTTAAATCATGAAGTTCCTGGAAACAAGTCACTGTGGGTCCTGCTCCAAACGCAGAGCTCTGCAAACAGGGCTCACACAGAGCACTCAGCTCTGAACAAGCCTGAAGCTCCAAGCTTTTCCCAAGAACTGCATCCCACAACTTATCTGTTGAGACTAGGCTCCCTCACCCTGCTAGCACCTCATAAAGGCAGTTTAGAGGCACCCAGGGACCCAGAGGACATCCCCCACACAGGCTGGATGACATACCAGGAGTTCGTCCATGCTTGTCTGGCATTTCTCCAGATTGATCCGTTTAATGGCCACCTTCTCCTTCTTTGGAACACAAAAGGCTGCCTGCACCACGGCAGTTGCTCCGCTCCCTGCGGGGAAAAGACGACAAACAGTTAACAGCAGCTTCCAGGCCCTCTGCAGAAAGCAAGTCAGATGCCTCCATGGGAGATTAAATGCTAGATATAGTAGAGCCAAGTGAAGACCCAGGGAGGTCTATCCCATAGGAACTGTCCTTGTACAACCCATAAGGCCAACGCGGGTACAAGCACTGGGCTAACAAAATACCCGAATACTTACTCCTATGAAGGATCATTACAGCTATGCAGGCAAGAAGCCCAGAACACACCGTACATTTAATAGAGGAATGATTTTTTCAGTTTACTTTTAAAGGAAAGGCCATTTAGGTAACACAGACTGAAACAAGCCCCGCTCTTTGCTACCAGCGCTAATGAGATCTTTAAGTATTTTTATATACACTAATTGCTCCCTCCCCAACTCCCCTGAGTTCATGCAAAGACTGTAGGCAGCTTCATTCAAGCCTGTTGGGCTCCAGGTGAACAACAACTTGATGTCTAGGTTAAACACCACCACAGGAAAACCTTTAAAGTATAGGGAAGAAAACAGTTGTCTTTCAAGGTGCATCTGTTCCAACTACGCGTGTGCTCTGGGTATAACCTGCTCAACAACATCCTTTATATAGGACCGTGCAAAAGCAAGACTTAAAACTACCTCCTAATTGATTATAAACTTGTGGGTTTGGGGCTTCCAGGAATAGCTGCAACATTTGGTTTTCATCAACAGGACACCTCGTTGCTTTACTTGATCCCCTGTTCTTGGTTCTCCACATTTATGCGCTTTGGTGGAAAGGAATCATAGGAGAGGGGTAGGAGAGGTATAAAAAGCTTCAGATCTTCCTATTGCCAATATTTTTTTTTGATCAGTAATAGTTATTTTATAACTACTAATAGTAGTTAAAAAGGGGGTAGTGGGGAGAGCATCTTCTTTATTATCCTGGGCGTAACTCCTGAATCCTTTTGGGCTGAGGAGACACATGAAAAAGGTCATTTTGTTTGCTGGAGCAAAGCACCAATTTCACCACATTCTCCTGATCTTGGGGCTGCAAAAGCTTCCTCAAATTCTGCCAGGCCAGTTGAGCACACCAGCCATTTTTGGAAACCATTAGCACACCTTTAGATGAAGTGAAAGCAAAGGCTTCCAAACCCACCTTAAAACACAGGCTCCCCACCAGCAGCCCCAGTGCAGCGAGCTGCACAAAGCCTCAAGCAGACCTCAATAAAATGCCAGGTACAGCGATGAGCTTGGGATCCAGCCCTGAAAGACGCAGGAAGAACCTGGTGCAAGCTGGGAGGTGGCACCTCCCTTGGCCAGTAACCACTGGACTGGAGCCTTCACTTTATAAGGCACTGCAAGGGCTTTGGTTTGCCAGCCTGCACCGAAGGGTTTATGTTTTGACAGCAGCAAGGAGCAGAGTGGGAAACGCAGGGGCGTCAGGCCGTGCTGCTTCAGGTAGCAGATGGGTTAAGTTCAACACAGAGGCCGTTTGCTCTCGGGCTGCACGTTAATGCAGAGCCTATTCCTGGCAGAGGGCACCATGAAGCTGCCAAGAGAAGCTGAGGTGGAATCAAAGAATAGCAATACGGGCACAAATACTTACATGGGACTTTGGAAATGAAGTTTGAGCAACCAGAGCAGGGCTCCGAGCAAAGCACGGAGGCGATGGAGGAGTCTAGGTGGATGTTTCACTAAACACACCGGGATAAAGTGTCGACAAGAGGCAGGAATGGTGAATTATATCTGTGCTTCCTAGCACTGCCAGACCCCCTGCAGCCTTTTGGGAGCCAGGACCAACCCAGACATGGGTGCCTTTTCCATTCCTTCCAGCCTGGCAGAGATGCTGCCGCTCACGTGCTCCCAATGCCAACACCAAGGTTTCTTCCTTTGGGTGTTTTGATGCATAACAGGGAGCAGCTGAACACACAAGCAAGGACACACGGACACACCTGGGTGCTGGGCTGTGCATCTCTGAGGATGCCTCCAACCACAAGCCCTTGCCCTCCTTGGTTAGATCCAGGACAAGGGGCAATGGGTAGAAGTGGAAACACAGGCAGTTCCATCTGCGTGTGGGGAAGAACTTCACTGTGAGGGTGCCAGAGCCCTGGAACAGGCTGCCCAGGGAGGTTGTGGAGTCTCCTTCTCTGGAGGTCTTCCAAACCCACCTGGATGCCACCCTGTGCCCCGTGCTCTGGGTGTGCCTGCTGAAGCAGGGGGTTGGACTAGATGATCTCTAGAGGTCGCTTCCAACCTCAACCATCCTGTGATTCTGTGATCTGCATTAGGTACCTTCTCCTCTGGCACTACCCATGTGCTCCGCATCAATGCGGCAGTACCTGCACTTCCATGCTCCTGCCGGGAATCCCACTTGGCAGCTTCAGCATCACCCTGTTCCTGAGCACTCCGACACACCAGGATTTCTGGGCCAGCCAAGCCCAGCTGGTGCAAACACGGATGGCAGGGACAAAGACCACAATGGGCAGCACTCCTGCAGATCACTCCTTTTCTGAGGAGAGCACAACCACAAGCAGAGACATTCCTTGAAATTGCATTGAAAACACTACTCCCAGAAGCAACGGATGCAAAGCAATGAGAAGCAGAAACACGCACGTTCCAGCCCTTCCCACTCCTCCGGGCTGCCCGATCCCGGCTCGCTAGGACTTCAGGGCAAAAGCCTCTTCCCACAAAGCGTCTGGCCAGTGGCCCGGCCTACAGGGAGCTGATCTGTCCACGGGCACATGGCAGTGTTAGTGGAACAGCAATAAAATCCCCAACTAAACCCTTCCTGGCACGAGGCAGGGAATCATCTGAAGTCGGGACTCCTCCCATTTAATTCCCTGCTGCTCCCGTTCCCCTGGCAGCTCTTCAGTCCCATCAGCACCTGCCACCAATTCCTTTTCTTTCAGCTCCTCCTGGGTAGTTAATTATAGAGAAACAACGAAATCTCCAAAGCCCTTCGAGGCAGGATGAAGGGAAGCCACAACGGGACGTGTCACAACAGGCTGCTCGTCGGTGGCCTCCGGGTGCTGAGCAAGACCCATTTGCCATCAAGGTGCTTAAGATGGCAGAGAGTCCCTGCAGAAGTCACAGCATCACAGCACCCTTATGGCTGGAAAAGACCTTCAAGATCCAGTCCAATCGAGTCCAATCTCCCTCCTTTAAGGGAAGCAGGACAGTTTCCCTTCTGCAACTCACCTGTTTTCACATAATTTCTAGGAAGCTCTGCTAACCTTCCATGGAGACCAGTGAGGATTTCAAGGCTCTTTGGAGGAGTGTGAGGGCTGGAGCTGCAGAGCCAGCATGGCCACGCACGCTGCCTTTCCAAAGGAGACTGAAACACCAGGAAAGCCTGGAGCTCTCCCAAGGAGACTGGGCTGAACTGCACCGAGGCCTCCTCCCTGCAAAGCCAACTGCAGCCAGAGGTCCTTCTGGCAGAGACAACAGGGATGACAGGGAACAGTCATTCCAACCGATCACAAGACAAATATCAAGTCCTGGCTGCAGAATAGATTCTCCCCACAGCCCCTTCCTACCAGGGCCCTTTAAATTAGTTCCATAAGACACAAAACAGAGCGGTGCCTGAGCTTCATATCCAACCCGCTGCTGGAAACTGCATGGAATTATAAGCACCCCAGGAAACGTGGGAACTTCCCTTCAAGGAAACTGAGCTGCCCACACCGACATTTCAGACAACAGGGACATCTTCCCTGGTAGCCTTGGAGCTTCAGTTTTTATCTTCATGTGCTACCAAATCCTCTCCCCATGGGGGAAACGGGCTCTTCCAGGGTCAAATGGAAGTTGCAGACAGCAGCCATGCTTGGCATGACAGAAATCCCTTTTCTCATACACATTCAGTTGGCTTCCCAATACTGAGGGATACTTCCTATCCCATAGCTGGGATAGGAAGCCTACATGGCAGGCACCCAAGCCATCAAGAAGCTTTATGCTTCATCTTTGTGCCAAAATCCTAAAAAACTTGGGGAAAATGGTTGACCAATCTTCGTGCTGCCAACTCCAGAGCTGCCTGCGTACACGGGGTCTATTCTTGCTTGCTTGGAGACCCAGAAACCCAGCGAGACCCATCAGGCTGAAGCTGCTCCCTCAGCAGCAGCCAACATAAAGGGCCGCATCACAAGGATGGCCCAGAGCAGCTTCCTCAGTCACGACTCCGGGACACGCTGGATATTGGATCACCCATTTCCTCTGCTGATTCTCTCCATTTTTCCATATTCATTTCTGTTGGGAGTCCCAAAGAAAACCTTAAACAGCATCCGTGGGTCACGGGAACAAGAATCCACAGTTACACACATAGGGTTTTGTTGTTTTGTTTGAAGGTCTGAGACCTAAGCAAGAGGTCCTGAGAAGGTCTTTCTACCCTAAGCAGTCTAGGCAGCCAACCTTTGATTTCTTTCTTCTATTAAGCTTAACCACCATAACTTAGATCCTTCCAGAGAAGTTATGCAGTTTACGCTCCGTTATGATGAGCTGCATAAGCAGCAAGATAAATGCAATCTCCTTCAGCCCACATCCTTCCATGGGATTACGAATATAGAACAGTGAGAAGATCCAGGCGTGGAATCCCTTGCAGAAACTCATGTCTCTGTGGTAGGGAAGTCAAATCAAAGTCTTCACTCCAGACCACACAGATGGGCCTCCTAATTCCCAGGACCTTTTCCGCTTTAGCACCGAGACTTAGTATTTGTGAACCTGCAGGCACAGGCCTCGATGGGCAGTCTCAGTCTTCAGATACTTCAGCTCTTCCACAGCTACAAGCCAAAGAGCTGTAGGAGCTCTGCTTCATGGCTACTCCTTCCAGGAACAACACAGGAATAAAGCAAGAAACAAACAGAAATAGAATTTCTTTAAAGATCTTAAGGAGTACCGGGCAGAGAGACATCTGCCAGAAACTGAGCACCAAATTATACTTGGACTCATCTTCTGGCATTGTTGGGTCCATTCTCTATGGAGACAAAACTCTGCCTGGTTGTATTTGCTCCTCCTCATTGGAAGCGCCTGGGGAACAACGCTCTTTCGAAGAAAGAGCCTCTTTTAAAAATAAGCAAATAAAGCCATTCTTAGATCTGCAGCCAACTCAATACAGAGGGGCAATACATCTTCCTCCCAAGACAGGACTTTGCAGGAGTCCACTGGAAATCAAAAGTCTTCTTGGCAGCAACGTCCTTGTTCAAGAAATGCAGAGTACTGTGATGTTAATGCTCCTTGACACTTACAGCTTTTCAAGCCATCCTGTATCAGATTCCCAAATGGATGACCTAATCCACACTAAGTTACAGACTAAGTTACATTACGAATTCACTCTGATTTTACTAATGGGGCACAGACATATTCCTAATATTGACAGGATGGCATAAAAAAATATATATATCGAGCTCACCCATGATGACAGAATCCCAGAATGGTTGAGGTTGGAAGGGACTTTTAGAGATCATCGAGTCCAACCTCCTGCTCCAGCAGGGACACCAAGAGCACGGGGCACAGGGCGCCAAACCCAGAGGTGGGTTTGGAGACCTCCAGAGAAGGAGACTCCACAACTTCCCTGGGCAGCCTGTTCCATGATGATGATGGGGGGAGACTTCCCAGGCAAGTGTCACCTTGGTCACTAGCACCTCTGATGACAGTCAGGAACTGGAAGGAGTGGGACAAGGTACAAATATCACTTGAGAAAGTAAAATTCTGCATTTGTTTCACATAAGCTGCAGGGTACTGGCTTGGTAGTGACTGCTGATACTTATTCCAGCAGAGCCAGAGCTCAAGGAACTCGCAGTTCTGCACAGGTTGGGAAGTCACTTATTCCAAATGGTATCGAAACAGGGATTCGTGTTGCTAAGACCCAGCTACATGTTCCCACAACGCCTGCCATCATTTCGCAATCATTTCATGTTAGTACCTGTGGTGTCCAACCGACAGCTAATATTCCAGCAATAATCCATCGCATTTAAAGAATTTCAAAGAAAAAGGAGAAGCCGATTTCGCAAGCAACTGTAATACACGAATGCCAAAACACTTGAACAGCACAGAAACCTGCTGATAAGTAAACTGCTCACCATCTTGATGGCAACTTTTGTTGTTTTTAGTATCATGGGGGGAAAAAAATAAGTGAAAAGCATCATGATCAGAGCTTGGAGACTTCTGTCCAAATGTCCTTTTCAAGACTCCTGATGCTCTCTATGCAAAGGGTAGCGTGAGTAGCCACTTAAAGACTGCACAGTGTAGCAGGCACTTATTTAAACCTGCTTCCCATAAGAGGGCCCATCCGTAGGGAAATGGTCAATGCTGCTGAATCAGGACTTGCTGAATCAGGACTTGCTGACCAGCTCTCTCATTCAGTTCCCCGCCTGGAAGTTAACAACACCAACCTCTCACAAGTCACTGGGTAAGAAGTCCCATTCTCAGAGCCATCTGCCACTGACAAGTAAAGGCCAAGGCTTGGTACTTCTCCCCCTGGGCCTACACAACAACATGAGGAAAAAAACCTTACAAACCACCTTGCTCTTTCATCTATAAGCTGCCAAGAGACCTGATTACTGAAAACTGCATTAATCAAGGCCAAAGTTTCCACCAAAAGGAAGGGAAAGTCTCAGGGAAACTCTCCTCCAAGCCTACACCTCATTGTTCTCTCAAAACTTTATGGCTATCTCTGAGGCCCTGAACACAGAAGATTTGCTCTCATTTGCTCTCCCCCTTCTCTTACCTTGTGCCGACCATGCAGGCTGGGAATCCCATTGGATTAAAGGTGTTTCCTTCACCAGGAACTGGAGTTTTGGCGAGGACACGGGTGGCCAGGCAGCATAAGCCAGCCCAGACAGGGGCACACATTGTAAGAGGAGAGTTAAGATCAGCGATTTGCAGCCCATCAGAGCGTTTGGGAGCAAAGAGCATCACAAGGGACAGAGGCGGCACAGGAGACAGTCAAGGCAGCACATCTGGTTTCCTGACACCCCTGAATTAGCTCAGGTTCAAACCAGAGCACGTTCCCATTGCATCCTCAGGCAGCTGCACTTGGGCTGCTCCTCCTCAAGGCACAGACACCAACACAACTGCAGGGGCCACAGGAGACAGTAGGACCTCGGGGGCCAGCACTCACACCCCCACCTGCCCCAGCACACCCGAGTGCTTTGAGACCATTGAGACCTTCTTTTGAGACCATTTTCCCCATGTTTGTACCTAAAGAAAGCTCCAAGGGCCAGTTCCACAAGCCCTGCATGACCTGCCACGTTTACTTAAGATGTTATTAGCAGGCCAAAATTAGATTTTCGGTTTGAAACCAATTATATTTATTTGATTTTGTGCCAGCATCTTGGGCTAATTTAAAGGGCACTGAAGCTATGCGGTGTTAATTGTGCAGGACGGAGAGCAGGCGCGGGCTCCCCCTCTCCAAACAGAGCCATACGACTGCAGAAGGTTGAGCCTTCCCTCTTAATCACTGTCAGTTGCCTTTATGGTATATGCAGCAATGTAAATGCCCCACGAGCTGTCATCAGGCATTAAGCCAGGCTCAGCACAGGGCCCTGGCACCGCCACCGTGCCAGCGGTCGCCCTTCCTCCCTCCCAACCTTTATCTCTGAACTCTGTCTCAACTGTAATTGCCAACTGTACAGGATATTTTATTTGGCCGGGATTCCACTAAACAGAACAGTCTGTCTGCATACAGTGCATACGCTTGATAGTACAGCGGTTATTTTGGGTAAATAAGCTTTCAAGTATCAGATGGTTAAGCACCCGATATGTCCTCTCTCAGAGGCTATTAACTTCACATCTGGGGGTACAGCCTGATCTAACAGGTCTTTTCTGCCCCTAGCAGTGTATGCAGCACAATGGGGCAGCCCATTGGTTAAAAATGACATTCCCTAACTAGGGAGAACATCCCAAATCTTATGATTGGGAGAAATAAGCAAGCTGAGGCTGCTGGTCTGTTAGACTCAGAGCAGTTCATATGATGCTTTGCATTGGTGGGACTTTCAATAAAAAAGTTCATGCTCAGGACACCTTTTTTTCAGTGAAATACAGTTTGCTGGAAGCCAATATCAATGTACTTGTTAGCTATTAGGCCCAAGATACTTATTAGACAACAGTCTGTATTCTCCATTACAATTTTTACATTAGGGGATGGATGGAACTTACTAAGTTTTCTGCTTGGCTGTTGTACCAGCTCCTGGGGTCACAGACAGGTTCACAAGGTGGCCTAGAAAAAGTTCTCACAGGTGATGATTTATACCTCAGTTTTCCAAAGGAATCAGTTTCCATTGGAGAACCTTAAGGGACCAGACGAGAAGATACTTGGAGTCAATGCACTTGAGGGTTGGAAACGACAGAAATTCCAAGCTGCAGCTCTCCTTGTTTCACTTTGCAACATTCTGGCACTTGCATCAGCCAGGAGGGGTTTCCAGCCTCACCAAATCTTCCAGGAAAGAGATGCCAGGAGCTCCAGTCTGAATGTGAAGCAAGTGGCACAGCAAATGCACCATCTTATAGATGCCTGTTGAAAAGAGGAGGCACTGCTACCTCCCGCTGTGGCAGGAGATGTTTTGCACGAGGAGATCCATTAAGGAGATGTTTTGCACGAGGATGACAGGGTTGCACCCAGAGATTTGGTTGTTCAATAGAACACGTGTCCATAATTCCCACATGCACCATTCCAAACATAGAGTCCATTAATTTGCTCTAGGGCTTATACAGTTTGGCATCTGCAATAGCAGGGGACCAGACTCCGTGGTCCCAGGGAATCCTTCCTAGCCCCTGTCTCAAGGAAATAAGTGACACTTTTACTGCTACTTCTGTCCTGAAAATTGACGTCATGAGACCCATCCCTGGAGATCTGGCAGGAAAGGAATGGACGTTGCAACAAGCAGCATCTTGTTTAATTTAAGAGCTTGTAGCTGTTGAGACAACCTAACATTATGTTGCCTGCCCCAATCTGCAGAGGCCCTGAAATGAAGACCAGTGGTTAAACCACCCCACTGGCAGGGGCAGCGCCGAGTCCCATCAGCTACTTCAGGGCTCAATTTAGGGAAAAATATTCTCCAGGTTCTCTCATTGGTCCCTCATCCTTAATTCGCTCACGCCCCAGGTGCCATCGCTTTCCACTCACCATTTTAACTTGGAAAATCCATGGATCAGGTCTGTTCTCGGCCAAACAGGCAGCCCAAGGTCTCTCGCAGAGCGAGCCGAGATCCCACCACGACACCCAGCTCAAGGTCAAAACCTCACGCTACAATTTCAGCTTAATTAACAACCCTGTTGATGGATGAAAGGGAAGCAAACGGAGCTTCCTCCCACGCAGCTTTATTAATAGCAAGGTGCCAGCAGCGAGAAGAGTAAAGTTTGTGCTTAAATTGCATTCATGACTATGAAGCAGCAAAATTACGAGCAAAGCCCGAGCACAGTTTACTATGTTAACAGGCAATCAATGAAGTCATTATTTCAGCTTGCCCCACTCTTTTACAACTGCTCTCATCTTCTGCTTTGTGGATGAGGTTGTATAGGTTTAATTTCCTGCCCAAATGAAAAGAATTCATTTGGTAGAAGGCTGTAAAGTCAACTCAGTGTGAAACAAGATTTTGCCAGTTTCAGAACCAAAAATTTCTTATTTTGTTCCTCTTCCCCCTGCAACCACCACCCTCAGTAGCTCTTGAGACAAAACAGGGCAGAAAAAGAAAAATGAAATTTGGCAAGGAACTAAAACCTCATTCAGAAGAGCTTTTCTGTATTCTAGTGAAAATGAATTTTAATTTGTCCAAGCTGTGAAATTTGGAAAGTTGTTCCACATGTATGCAATTCAAGTGGCATAAACCTTTAAAAAATGTTTGCCAGAAAGATATCTCATGCTATATTTCAGCCAAAAAGGCAAGTGGAAGTGCCCTGGATTTCCTCAGCACTTCATTCACTGATAGGATCTCCAAATCCTTTAAGACATCATCTCCTGCAGAGCACATAAGCTCTCTAAGAAATCCCAGCAAGACAGATTCCTGATTCAGCAGGGGTTCATATGTAACCAAATACTTTTTTACTGGGGTGGGGAATTTCTCTTAATTACAAGAAAAAAAAAAAGTCTTCAATAAGCAAAATTCTTTCTGCAGTGACTCACATCAGGAAGCAACAACGTTACGGAAGGAGCAGTAGAAGAAATGAGATTAAAAATACATCCAATTTATATCTCATTTTTAAGTGAATGTCCCATTTGCACACATACATATGGGGGAACACAAGAACTACTTGAGCAGCATCATGGTCCTAGTCAGGTCCCTGTGACACCTACTGCCATCCAGCCAACGACCCGGATCTGGTCTTACTTGTGTCAGTCCAGGTTTGACTCCTGATATTCCAAAGTCTCTGCAACACCAAATTTTGTTATCCCACAGTTATTCTTCTTTGCCCACAGAGCTCAAGTTTGTCTCTTCTTATTACTAAGAAAGTTTAATAATAATGATCAACTTTACACTTGCTCCACTAGCACGGCCACTACAGAGGTTTACCATGAATACTGTGTATTTTATGAGATTTTCTCCAAGCAAATTTGACCAAAATGTAGCTTTTAACAAGTTGCTAACACAATTAGCAAGAAGCAGCAGTGTTAACACTTGTCACTTCAAAGAGCTCCAACTTCTAAGTTTCATAATAGACTAAGTCTCTAGACATTGACTTGATGGGCAAGCTGCTGTTTCTACTAATCCACAGAAATAAAATGAAAGCTTCCAACTTTACATAGATGAATATTCCACAGAGACTTCATTTTCTCCAAGATTTTATCAGCTGCTTAAGAAACAGCCCTCCAGGCCATGCATTTGTCAGCAGGGACCTGCACCCCCGGGTGTGCCAGGGAGCACCGCACATCCAAACTCCTCAGCACTAGCCAAGATATTTGACTGAAACCATTTAACAGCTTTCTGGAGAAATTCAAGTTTTAGCCAACCCAGGACCCTAGGTGCTCTGAAAGCAGCTGTGACATCCAAGCACAGGAAAGCAGGAACTGCTTCCCTATGAAATACCACATAGGTATTCCCCCCCCCCAATACCCCAGCAGAGCCAAAAGCAGCAGGAAACATCCCGGTTGCCCCCTCAAACCAGCAGAAATCAGGGCTGCTTCTGCAATAATGATATATTCTTCCAAGTAAGCCTCTTTGTGCACTGCTTGTCCCTTCTGCATCCTCAATCTGCTTCTTTATGCATTTTACCCTCCTTCTTGTCACATCAAATGACAGGCTAAGCAGACCAGACACTCCTGCCTGAACATCCTTTGCTTTCCTTCCCCAGGAGATTAAGCTCTGTTCCACCGAGTGATGCTATCAAAGACCCTGAACAACTAAGATGTGCCAGATACTCAAAAGAAAAGGCAGCCTGGATGCAACAGTAATGTGTCTATGGACCCACAAAGTCCACATGTGGAGTCTCACTCAGGAATAAGCAGAAAATCCAAATAACTGAGAAACTGCAGTAAGGAGAACCATCCATTGCAGTGCCCAGACAGACCAGGAGCAATGAACAACTGCCAACATTTTGAACAGAGCTACGTTTGCCCAGAGAGTTTTACAAAAGCCATAACATGATCTGAAGCAACAGGAAGTTGTTCTGTTGGATTCACGTGGAAAATGTTTGTGCACAGAACAAGATCTTTAAATGAATTAACCAGGTTAAACACTGGGAATGTGGAGTAGGAAACAAGTTTAACTTGTTGTGGAAGGGAGAAGGGAAAGAAGAAAAAAAACTCAATGAGAAGATGCTAAACCAAAACATACAGCCTGAAGACTGAAGCCTGAACACTCAATTTAGTTTTCCAGTTGCTGCATTTTATGAAGTGCAGCATTTTTCTTCAATGGGTTTAAAATAGGCATATGAAACTGGTTGCAGGTAGTGCATACTCTTGGGCTGAAACAAGAAAAAGAAGGGGAAAAACCCACAAACCTAGAAGCCACACTCACTTCAGAATATAAATCTGAAAAATCATCACAAGGGCCTCCCATTCCACCCCAGTCTCTACAAGTAAAGACTTGAGTTGCACCTGATGAGTATTTATAGGCCACTCTGTTAGATGGCTGCACGTTTCCAGCACGTGAGGTATCTATCCAGGCACAGCATGGGCGATCACAGGGATTTTGATAAAATTTGGGGAAGCACAAAAGTTAATTCCCAAGAATTTCCTGCACATCTCCAAGAAATTCTCATACCCGTTAATGCGTATATGTGAACACATTCGCTTTTGGAGAAAGAAACACAACAGGAAACCTAAGCCCCAAAGCCCAAGGGAACATGCTGTCCATGGACAACGACCAACTCCAGAGCTATGAGAGACACAGCCATAAAAAAACCTAATCATTCAGTAAATCTGCGCTGCGATTTTCAATTTCAGCTTGATTTCTGAAGGGAGAAGAAACTCCCAACACATCTGTTCTCTCCAGCCGGTGCTCTCTTCATTGCTATGAAGGAATCTGTCGGAGGGAAAAAGCACAGGAGAGGAGCAAGGGAGAATTCCCACTGCTAATTTATCTGCTGTTTCTGGCACGGATTGTTAATAGCAAAGAGGATGTTCCCAAAGCAAACGGCCACGGCAGCTCTTATCTTTCAAACAGAAGTAGCAGCGAATGAGCAGAAAAAGAGAAGGATCCACTTCCAATCAGCTTCACTTCTGCTATTGGCATTTCCAGCGGGAATGGTGAGATCCAGAGGACCTGGATGCTCATAAGTATCTGAGCAGCAGAAGGTCTCAGGTTTTTTCAGGCTTCACAAAGACGACTGCAGTGATTTATACGTAATTCTCACCAGCACAAGGACAGGCTACATTTGTCTTTTTAAAGGACAATTCAGGTGTCTCCAGAGATGTTATCTACACACGGCAGCAAACACTTCTCTGTACTCTCCCAGAAATGCAAAACTTATGTTTTATTTCCCTCTCCTCCCTCAAAAAATAAAAAATATATATATCTATAAATGAAAGTCAGGTTCTGATCCTGAGCAAGATCCCTTAATTCAGTATAATACAAGTTATTTAAGCCCAAAAAGGCTACTCAGCAGTTAGCCACAAACTAAGCATAATAAATGCTAGCATTAATCTATACCTCTATAACAGCTTGAATCACCTCTAGCACCAAGTGTTTTTTTAGTATAGGTTAGATTCTGGAGGGTTTTACATTTTACAGAAGGGTTTTATTTTTCTTTTTAAGCAGCCAGAGTTTCTTTCAGTTCTTGCACAGAAATGGTATAGAGCCATCCAAGTCCTATGGAAGCCAAACGGGAGTAGTTTCAGGAAAGAAAAAGAGAGCACAAATAGGGAAATAGGCCATACAGTCACACATTGATTTATCTTAATCTGATGTAGGAATAACAAATAATAATAAAATACTGAGTGCCAGGCTCAAAAGGTGAAGAATCTTGTTAGAAAACAAGTTAAATCTTTCACATATCACTGTTGTGAGGTTCACCCCTTTGGCACCAGATCCTCCTTTGTTCACTCCTAAAGAACTTCCCCGCTCTGCAGAAGCTGCAGAGCTCGGAAAAGCCTTGAGCTCTGCAAGAGACACCAAGCAGGAGGTAAAAGAGACCAGCTCGGTTAGCACCGTGACATTTTGCCCCACAAATGATAAACGTGCTGGAAACGTCCACATCCCGGGCGCCGGGAGACACACCAATGTTTAAAATGAGTAAGGCTGGAGGGGGATGGGAAAATGCTTAAAAAAAATAACATATGTTTGTAATAGGGGCGCTCGGGCGCACGCTGCACAGCGTGCCGGAATGCCAGCCCCGGCTTCCAACGAGCAGATGACAACCATAAACCTCCAAGTTTATAGAGGAGCCAAGGAGAGACACGGCAGGACTGAAATCCCATTTTCCCCGAGTTTTCCCCCAGGTTGTGCCTTGCTCTTACAAGGTCTCCACGCCTTCCAGCACAGCCTGCTGTAGGACATGCATCCATAGCAGCACATTCCCGAGCCGGAGCGGATTTACATTCCCTTTTGTTCCCACCACGCTCCCATTCCCGGCTACAAAGAGCCAGCTGGTCCTTTTGCTCTTCCTGGGGAAGCTCGAATCCCAGCACAAATCCCAGCTTTGTACTGGGAGGGAGCTCCCCTTCCAAGGCTCCCACCACGAAGGTGCTTACAGCAAGCCCAGAGCAGCTCCCTTTCCCGAAGGCACTTGGAGCCCATGTCCCACTGCTCCATAAGGAGGTTGTGGATGCTGCCCCCCCGCCCCAGGGTGCCATTCCCAAAGGAATCCCCAAGGATCCTCAGGATGCCGTCTTCACCGCCCATTTGCCTCCTTTCTAAAGCACTGCTGCTCCCACTGGGCAAACGCACAGGATAAAGCCCGATCCGAGGGAGCAACAGGGATTCCCAGAAGGAAAAATCTCCCCCTCAAAAAGCAAAACAAAAAACCCCCGCAGTTCCTTCCTACTTCTAAAACAATGCCAAGAATTTAATCTTTTCAAACAGCGTTTTCCCCAAACTCTTCCCACCCCTGCCAAGAGAAGCCAAGTCCCCCTATTCAGCTGGGATGCAAGGCCTGGGCACAATGACACTTATAAAATTTCCAGTTAAAAAAAAAAAAAGTCTTTGCAAAAGATAAAACTAAAAATTAACCTCCTTCCTAAAAGGCCTTGGCCAGGAGCCTGCCCTGCCACCTCCCCCTTTATTTCCTGCCTCCCGAGGGTGACAGGAGAGGCCGGGAGCTGAGCATGGCCCCTGGCACCACCTCAGATGTGTCACACACTGGGTTGGGACGGCCAATAAACCCTGTCCCAGCGGCTGAAGGCCACAGCGGAGCGTGGAGAGGGTTAAATAAATAAAGACACAGGTCCCAGGCAGAGCAAGGGCCAGGCTGGGAGGACAATGAATGAAGAGCGAGGCCACCACAAAAAGAAAGAAAAAAAAAAGGGAGGAAAAGGCAGTGGGAGGGAAAAATGAGGAGGAAAAGGGGTTCTTGGTGGCAGTGCGGTGAGCGAGCGGGACGGGGCGAATTGCAGAGCTCCGGGTGCCGGGCTCGGGGAGGTCTCGGCCGCAGGCCCCGGGCTGCTCCCCGGCACACGGGGGCACCGCAGAGCCTCCGTGCGGGGCACAGACCCATGAGCACCTGGAGAGGCAACAACAGCCGCAGGACGGGGCCGCAAACACCCCGCGGGGCAGGGCCGGCCTGCTCCTCCCGAGGAGGGAGCGGGGCACAGACACCCCCACCTCCCTTCAACAGGGGGACCCCGCTTCTCCACCGCTCTGCCTCAGAGGGCTGCGCACCCCAAACACCCCCAGGCCTTGGGGGGGGGAGACACCCCCTCCACTGCCCCCCCTTTGGGGAGGGGAACCCCCCTCACAGACACCGCTTGGAAGGGGGAACCCCCCCTTGGCGGGGGGCGCAAAACCTCCCCTTGCCCCACTCGGGGGGCGGTTACCGCCCCTCTCCGCCCGCCCTGAGCGCCTCGCGCCGCGGGGCTCAGCCCCGGCCCGCCGCGGCGCCGCGCTCACCGATGACCTCCTGCAGCTCGTAGTCATCCTTGTTGATGGACCAGGGCAGCGCGCTGGGCTCCTCGGCCATGGCGC
>VZSG01000114.1:1408655-1422644 GCA_013398315.1 Nothoprocta pentlandii | reverse complement strand
TGCCCATGCCCGGGCCCCGTGACGTCACCGCGCGCGCGCGCGCCAGCGGGGCGCCGCCCGGCGCCATCTTGAGCGCGGCGCCACTCCGCCCGCTCTCACTCCGCTTGCTCCGGCGAAACGGCGGCGGCCGACGCCGGCTGGTCCGGTTCTCTGCCGCCGTCGCGGCGCGGAGCGCTACGGAGGGATGAGGGCGGGCCACAGGGAGCGGGGAGAAAGGGAAGGGCGGGAATGCCACTCACAAGATGGCGACACCGCACGTCTTCCCCTCTTTTCAGGGGAAGGGGGGAGGGTCCGCTCCCTTAAGACGCACGCCCGGCGCTGATTGGCTGCCGGCGGCGGAATCCGCGGCTGCTATTGGAGGAGAGGCTGTCAATCGCACTCCGCCCTGCTCTGGGAGGCGGCGGGCGCGGGAAGGGGCGGCCGGGCCGGGCCGGGCCTGGCGACAGGCGCGGCGGGAGCGGCGGGAGCGGCGGGGCTCCTGCCCAGGGTCGGGGCGAGAATCCGGCAAAATCTGCCGTTTCTGAGTCAGATTCTCTCCCTCAGGCGCCGCCATTCCCATAGCTTGACGCCCCCGTGCGTCCAGGAACAGCGTTTTAGCGTTTACCTCTCTAGTCGCCCTGAGGCATGTGTGTAATTTTACCACGGTGTGTTTAGAAGTCTAGACTGTTCTAAATTCAACTCTTTTGGGGTAGAAAGTACCCTTATTTGAGGTAGAAGACCACAGTGAAACTCCTTTTGCTTTAGATCAGTGAGGCAGGATTACGTCCGTGCTAAAACATTATATTTTTAAGAAATAGCGTGGACTTCGAGCAAAAGGAAAGTCTCAGGTGTGCGCTGAGGGGACCACCCGTGGCCACCAAGCACATGGAAACAATGGATGTGGTTTGTTTTTTTCACAGTGACGTCTCCATGTCCACACTCTAAACCCAAAGAACTCATTTTTTTTTCATGTAGAATCCAGATCCTATAAACACTTCTTTATTTTTTTTATTTTTTTTTTGAATGAACACTGTATTTTAATCCCTCAAAACTCAGACGTTGCTGTCACATTCAACCAGCAAATTATGCCAACGGGAGCCCGGAGAGGCATGAAGAAAGGGGACTGGCCTCGGTGAAGGACTTAACCTTCCGCCCACCCCATATCTTCGAGCAGCACCTTCCCTTTCATCGTTAATGTTCTGCTTATCCCACTTTTCCCGATCCGCTTTGTCTCGTGCAGGTCGCGAGCTTCTCAGAGCACAGGAAATGTCTCATGCTTATAAAGCAGCCTGTGAAGTGGAGCTGCCCTACCAAGCGGGTTGTTGTAAGAACAAGGAATTCTGGTAGAAATCCCAAGTGGGAAAGCAGTTTGCTGTGCGTCCACCTCCACTCCCTACCGGGCATTGGGGAGGACGGAGGAGAGGAAAAACTCCATGTTTCTTTGTGGTGGGAGAGCTGCAGTCTGAGGAGAAGCCTCGGATCTGGGTTGCAGGCACTTCCTGACTTACAGCTGATCACTGCAATGGTTAGAGCAGAGGATCCCGTTGCTCCTCTTGCTCTTTGAGGGCTCTGCCCTGACACCGCCGTTTTGCAGGTGTTGTCCTCAGGGCTCCTCCAGCAGCCTTAAATGCAGTTTTCTCCTTGCTGCGACTGTCCCGCACGGTTATGCAGAGTCACTTGCTGTCACAGTCCATCCATGTTCAGTACCGTGGCGTTTGCTGCCTCGTCGCTAGTCGAGGGCTTTTTTAAAGCACCCTAAACTGCCCTTTGTGGCGGTTCTCACCCTCCGTGGCGGTTAATGGGCTTATTGAACTGCTTGGTACGGGCAGGGTTAGCAAAGCGAGAGGCAGCCCAACAATGTCAGTCTTATTACACCCATAATAGCGCCAGTGCGCGCTGGCAGGCGGAATGCGTGACCTTGTTTCCCTGCAAATTTTCCCCGGTGGAAACACTTTCGGGAAGGAACTTTGCCTATCAAACGGCGGCTGGTTATTTAACAGTGCAAGGTACTTTGCTCTGCAGCAAGCAAATGCCAGCACGCGGTTTATTCCCGGGGTTTTCCCCTGATATTCTTGGTTTGGAGAAATGAGGCAGGTACCACGCGGGGAGATAAGGAGCAGTGGTTGAAAATGGTCGGATTGGAGCAAGTTTTGGTTAATGGGTTTGGGGGTGATGTCGGTCTAAACCACACGGGCAGGTTTTTTTTAATGATCCCATGTTCTGCCCTGTCTCTCCAGGCCGCCCTTCCCTACTAAGTGAACTAAGCGATTTTAAATTCCCCTTTGAGGTCACTTTGAAGTCAAGCAGCCGAAGACCCGGTTGGAACAGGTGAGTTCTGGTTCTCACGGTCTGTTTACTGAAAAGCAGCTTTTGCTCTGCAAACGCTCTTCTTTCCCCACCATCCCTGTCTCTGCGTTGGCAGAAATAGGACATTATTATTCTCTTGTCACCCAGATTTTCAGCATTAGGAAACAAGTTCAGAGCCTATGACCAAGACAAGGTCTTATTTCTTTCCCTTTTATTCTAAGTTTAAACTCTTGAGTAGCTAACTGAAAGGCAGTAACAAATCAGAGCTTTGCTGCCACCTTGAATTCTGATATAAAATTGATGTTAAGTAAGAAATAGTTGATTAGAACAAGGATTTGATTATGACATACCAAAACTGCAAAAAAAAAAAAAAAAAGTTGGAAGTAAATAGATAAACATATTCAAATTCATTTACTTTTGGGCACCTGGAAATAAGATGTGTGAGGGAATACAGTTTTTATTCATGGCCAGTATCTCTTTGCACCGAGCCAAAGCCAGGCAAGGTGAGTGGTTCACATTAGCAGGTCCTAATGACACGGGACTACAATAACAGTCTAATAGTTCTGTGTAACTGACTCATAGCTTATTACTATGGAGACAGGAATGTAAAGAGATCTCGGTTTAAAAAAAAAATCTATTTGGATAGTTCACATCCTTTCCTCCGTACTCACGAATTCCGATGCCATTGACTACTGGCTGCTAAAAATAGGGTCGTTTTTGTGTATCTGAAGTCAAGGAGAAACAAGAACCGGAGAGAGACAGTGGGTGGAGACCAGTGACTTTACATACAGAGCTTTCAGGAAATGTTTCTTGGGAAAGTCCTCCAAGAGTGCACGGATGCTCTAAAAAGATGGGACCGTGCTAAATAGCCTACAATTGCTCTGGCAGAACAGGGAATAGACCCTGGATCTTGGGATTCGCTTGGGCAGTCTTCCGTACAGATTTGCAGCTGGCATGCAGCCAGTTAAGCACCTCAGGGCTTGTTGCCCTTAAATTAGTTCTGCGGACACAGGCGGAAGGCAAACATATCTGAAGGCCAGAGCCAGAAAAATGCTGCAAAAAGCTTGAGAAGGTCCATTTTAGAGCACCCACACACATTAGCCTGTGTGCTTTTGCTGAAAATCCCTACTTTTGCATCCCAAACAGTGCCCTGGCTGACAGCAGAACGAAATCTTCCTGTCCCAGGGGGAATTTGGATGCTCCGTCTTGGAGCCTGATGGTACCAGTGGCCTGTGTAGGGATTCCTGTACCACAGTTTTCATCCCACTTGCCTGCAGATTTTTGCTCCAGAATGAACAAGGCTGTTGCATGGGGCTTGATAGCACTGGTCAAGCTCAAATCCACCTCAAAATCCTGCTGGGATGAACCAAAAATAGCTATAATGTAGCACCTAGAGAAAATCACCTGTAGGGAAACATTTGGATACAGTGCATGCCTAGTTGTATTTTTATTTTTTAATTTTAACCTATTGAAATCCCCCTAGATCTGACAGTTTCAATGCCATTAGCATGTTTTCCGCTAGTACTCCTATGCTTCCAAGATGATCAAAAGCATTTTCCTGGATTTTTTTTTTTTATACATAATTACATTTTCCAGCCTGTACTAATTTCCTTCATGTAAACGTGCCCTCTGCACCAAAGAGTGCCCGTCACGACAGAGCAATGCTCCACGTGTCAGGGGAATGACAGCCAGCACCTGGTCCATCAAGGGGCCATACTGCATCTGTCACCTCCCCCTGCTGAAGCCAAGAGCAAGTTCTGCCCGTTCTGAATTCCCCTGGGTAGATTCTTCCTTTGGGAAGGACGGAATCGGTGCCCATGGAGGAGTCCCTGCCTCCCCATCGCAAGAGCGGCGAGGGCTGTGTTTCTTCTTGAGAAGAATGAAAGATGGAAAAGAGCTACCACGAGCTTGTGTTCCCCGTCGGAAAGATGTTATTTCATAAGCTGTGTGGTGAATATTGCCCTGCAAGAGACTTAAAGCACAACGTCTCCTGATACAAAGTTCATCCTTGACCTCCAGAAATTCCTTCCAGGCAACATTTCTACTCAACACTCTCCTTTTTGAGCCTAATATTCAACATTCTGTGATGCCGAAGAAGGAGATGGAGCCTTTCGGATTTTCATCTTTATTCTACTGTAGCAATAGTTGGTTCTTAAGCAGGAAGAAGAAAAAACACATTGATTATTTTCAGAATGGCCATGCAGCATGGATAATTTTCAAAATATTTGTATCAGGATAGAAAGACATATAAATATATATATATACTTTTCTATAGATATAAAAATAAATGATTTGGTTCTAACATTCAATTACAACAATTTCAGGGAGGGAGAGACACAACATGGAAACAATGAAACATCAGGGCTTGTAAGTCCTTTTTTAAAAAAGATTTTCCGTTTTAGGACCTTCTACTATGCGTGAAGAGGGGAAAAGAGAACTGCATGATTCCTACCAGGATGTATTTACAGTAACTGGATTTTATATCGTTCAGAAATGTCACATATAATAAACCCACCACGACAAAACAGATATGACCAATGTCAGAATTGCATTGATTGATTTTGTAGTAAAAGGCTATATATTTTAAAAACATTTTAGAACTTTAGGGCTACTAATTCCCTTTTCCCCCAAATAATTTTAGCATGCAACACATGTTTTTGACTGCTTTTAAGAAAGCAGCATTCCATTAATAGTAATGCTTGCACTGCATCCAAGAGAAACAGATGGAAGAACCAAGGCACAGAAAGTTTGGTGATAACATGACCCAGTCAGAGCACTGACATCTTTTAGAATTACCCTGCATATTGTGTTTATCTAGTGGAATTCAGAAGTATGGACCGTTGCCTCCCTCTAGCGTTTGCATCGAAGAAACTCATGTTTTTGTTCCCACCTTTGATAAGCTCCTAGATAAGACATTTCCACTCTTAATGGAGAGGAATCTGCTTCGGTCCTGCCAGGAATAACCCATAATTAATGTTCACGGCCACTCCGTAGTATGGGAATTCGCCAAGCCTCCAGGAGCTACTGGGGACGGAACAGCCTCCAGAAACTATTATATAATTAACATTAATTAACATTTAATGATTATGCAGAAACCCCAAGGCAAGCAACTGTCCCCATTTGTGCAGGACAGGTCCCGGGTCTCTGTCTGAGGAATGCAGCCCTGGTAATGCTTCAAAATAATCTTCAGAACGCTGACAACCAGTTTTAAAAATGCAAACTGTAAATCATTAAACTGCAGGATCAATATGAGTCAGTGGCTAAAGGAACTGACTACCTGATAGGGTTCAAGCAAGTGCGGACACATAAGCAAAATTCCTCTCCTACCAGTTTAGAAAATAAATATTTACTGAAAATCTGTTTAATAAACCCACGAGGCACTTTAAAAGACCACGTTGGGCAGCACCCTCACCCTCCACCCTCTAAGCACCAAAAACTGGTGAGAGCCATGGAAGTGGCCCTGAAATCTGCCAAATTCAAGGCCGTGTCTAAAATGTAAAGCAGTATCACTGTTGTTTCTAGCCCTATTCACAAACACATTAATGACTAATTGTGGCACTCAATTAAAATATGCTTTTAAAGTAACATTACCATTTATTTTGTAAGCAGCCCCATCTATAATTCAAGGCACTTTTTATCTGTTATTTATTTCTATTTATTTCTATTTATTTAAGGCATCCTTAAAGCTGTTTTTTGAAGATCAGACAACTTAGGTCTGATCCTAAGTGCAGAGATCTGCT
The DNA here is from genome assembly GCA_013398315.1 of Nothoprocta pentlandii. Lineage (NCBI taxonomy): Eukaryota > Metazoa > Chordata > Aves > Tinamiformes > Tinamidae > Nothoprocta > Nothoprocta pentlandii. The sequence goes on along the minus strand of VZSG01000114.1, from coordinate 1,416,618 downwards.
CTTTCTCAGATCATGAGCAACAGCACCCCTCATTTGGGATAGTAAGGACTGTCACCAAAAATACACATTTAAAGACTGAGTCATAACGCAAGAAGGCTCCATTATAAACATTTAATAAAGTCTGGGAATGTAAAATGCTGGTGTAGGACTGCCACGTAGTGTAACCTGAGTATGTACAAGGACATATCCTTCCGCACAAGTCTTGCTTTTAGCAAGCAAAAACAATCACTTATGGCAAACCTGAGGAGCTGCCACAGACAACGCTAGTGACAGGCGTTTTGCCCCGTAAATGAACACAGAAAAGGCACATTGGGATATAACCTAAGTACAAAATATACCCAGCCATGAACCAACTGAGTTCAGTAATGCTTCATTACTTACAACAAGAAGAATAATTGCTCTAAGTTCACAGTCATGCAGATATTGCTAAGAACAAAGTGTGAGCCATTCTTTTCTTCTTAGTGCTTCAACAATTAAAAGACATTTTGTTGCTCTTTTGAAAACAGAGACTGAGGGGGAGTGTCTGCCCCCAGATCCAGCAGGGCCCAGGGGCTGGCAGTGCAGATTCTCAGGACACCCAACTCAAGGCCACCAGCTCTGCTGACAAGGCTCCCCAGCCTGGTCCTTCTCATGGAACTGGCCATTCGCCAAGGAGGAAACAGCCTGAGATTGAAACCTTATTTGTAACCAACCTAGGTACTTCTATATCCATTAAACAGCATTTCAAATAACATTTCTTTTTAACATTTAAACATTTAACATTTAAAATGACTTTTTTTTAAAGCCTGTTGTTTGAGGCTTTATTTCATGTCTTAGACCAGCATTTTATATTCCCAGGTCTTATTAAACACTTATAGCAAAGCCTTCTCATGTAGGTGACTCAGCCTTTTAATTCAGTGAAAGACTTTACTAAACAAAGTGCCAGCTGCTGCTGCTCTCTGACCTGACCAGGAACTCCCAGGCAACTGCTTCATTTCCCCTTTCAGGCTATGAAAAAGTGCTGAAGAAAATGCTGTGCTCCCAGCTGCGGGCTCCAAACACAGACTGTGAGGATCGAAGTGGTTGAAGACCCTGGTCCAAAGGCACAGACAGGACAGATTAAAAAAAAAAAAAAAAAGTAAAAAATGTAACATTAGGCTGTCCTAACTTTGCACTATGGCAGCAAGAGAGATTTTGCCAGTCTTGTCCAGAACCATTTTTTGGTGCAAGGATTGGTGTAATCACAAATTGTAATGAACCGGAGGATACTCGGAAACTCGTTCTTCATGGCTTTGCACTTGACTGGAATGAGCCGCTTGAGCCGAGCGCCTGAAAGACAAGGGCCACCGAGAGAAGGTTACACACAGAGCTGCAGGGGCTGGTTACACACAGAGCTGCAGGGGCTGGTTACACACACACGGCTGCAGGTGCTGGTTACACACAGAGCTGCAGTGCTGGGTCCGCTGTCTGCGCACAGCACACGCACCACACAGCCCGGAGTTGAGTCCCATCAGTGCAGAGCAACTAGCTCTAACCCCAGGAAGAAATTCCTGAATCAAGGGCCCCACTACCAAGGACAGAACAGGACCCCAAGTTTCATCTAAGATGCACTCCTATGCCAAGTGGGAGTGCAAAGACTCTTGAGAAGACAAACTATTCTGATGTTTCCAGATATACATGAGAACAGAAAAACCACCTTCTAGATGATCAACTTCACTGGGTTATCTACAGTTCCTCCTCCTCCTCCTATCACTCTGCTCATACTGATTGCCCAGCTATCCCTGTGAGAACTACTGCTTGAAGGAGCAGCTGTTCTGAAGAGGAGCCTCTTCCCTCATCATTTCTCATATGAGAACTTGCTACCATCTCAATGAGCTGTGATCATCACAAGCGATAACACTGAAACCCAGATGCGGCACTGCAAGATTTCCTAACTACAGCAGTTATCTAAATAATCCATGGGACTCCCAGAACCAAACTCTTATGCACTTTAGTCATCCTGTTACTTCTAACAGCTTGTACTTTTACGCAATGGTTTTACTGGTAGAGATCAAGTCATTAAACACAGATGAACATTTCTTTGCAGGTGAAGGGTGTGACACCAAGGAACTGCTGCAGAACTAGGACTTTCCTGCAAAACCCTATGATTAGGGGCTGATGCCATTTATTAGGACTCATCAGTGGATTGCATGCCACAGCATGAAATTATGGCATTAAGGAAAATGAAGTTAATCCCCAGCTCTGCCACTCGCTTCCAGTTTTCATTTCTGACATGTTTATAAACCATTTCAAGCACCTTATCTAGAAGAAGGACGGTGCATGCAGGCACTCCTAGACAGTGAGCAACCTCCATGCTGTTAGGCTGAGCTGCATCTACTCCCCAAGAATATACAAGGGTGTAGGATAACCACTGGACACAGCAAAGTCCCCTCACTTGGCAGAAATAAATCAAAGGTTCTTCAGTTCAGAACAATAAAGAAAAGGTTCTTCCAAGCTTAAAATTCTGGCAAGATTTTACTGGCTTATCCACAATACTCAAGGATGAGTGAAGGGGTGAACATTCATTAACTGCAATAGCTATTACTGTAACACAAACAGCAGCACTGGTAAGAATTTTTAAATGGAATATTTGTGAGATCTTACCTGGGGAAAGACTAAGAGCAAATTTAGTCTGGAAATCACACTCATCACTTTCCAGGTAATCATCTGAAATGACGACCACCATCCTCCGACACCTACGTTAAAGCAGTCAGAAAAGAGAGGAAAAAAAAATGAGAGATGTGTCTCATCCTCATTAGTAAAGATGCATAATTGTTCTGTGTTTTCCAGCAGGTAAAACTATACAGCAAGGTTTACTGGCAGACAGCTACATTGCACACAGAAACCTGATTACAGCTGCACACTCCAATATTAACACAAATATCCAGCTTATCCAAAAACTCCAGCTTGTCTGTGCTGGAGCTGATCCTTGGCCTATACATGACAAAAAAAAAATCCTTTAATTATTCACTCACATCCTCCCCCATTGACTGAACATCACTTTTTTAATATTAAAATGATCTAGACAGAGGCTTATTGTACTAATACCACTGTGGATTCACCTGGCTGTGAACTACACATTAGATTCTTTAGGGAGGGCTGCACTGTACAAAGCCAGCACAGTGAGGCCTGTTAAATCCTTATGAAAGGCAGATGTTAAAACCATGTTTAGATTATTCACTCATCCTAATTTAGCAGGACTTGGGGGCAGCAAAAGAGCTCCACAAGGCTGTACCTCCCCTCCTGACACCATAAAGCACTTTCTCTAGGCAATTCTCTATGTGGGGAGTCACCCTTATGTGGGACTCAAGCTCCCATCCGTGCTCAAGTGCCACAGAGATTTGAAGGATCCCTGAAGCCAGAGCCAATGGCAGCGCTGTTGGTTCAAACTCCACATTGTTGGTGGAGCTAATTCAGCTTGGAGCTGTACTCGTTTCCAGATCTCTTTCAAAGATGTGATTGCAGATATTGTGGCCGCAGAAAAGGGGTCATGCGTAAGCAGCCGCACTACAATAGCTCCCTCCCTGTGAATTCTGTGAAGCTGCGTGTTTGGGAACGCCTGAATCCTCCTCCTTGAGCCCAGAGCATAAAACAAACCCCAGTAAGACACCACGTGGTTCTTCCTGCTTCGCTGGCCCCACGTTGCAGACGTTGTGGCAGCAAGAACAGACACAATGTCCCATTACCCCAAGCTGTCCCAGGCAGCCTCGGTTCACCCACCTCCTTTCTATAAGTTCTCCAGTGATGGACCACACACACGTTCCTGGCAAGACATCCCGGTCAAACACACAAAGCTTCAGTTTGAACTCCGTTTGTTCCAGCTCTCTGATCATCTCCTGGACAAACTGAAGGTCCTTCTGACAGTAACAGATGAAGGCATCAAACATCTCTGTTCCGCTCCCTGAAACATGAGAAAATTTAGTTATCATCTTCTACTGAAAATAAAAGAACTCCTATAGAGTCAAGGGAGCTCTGCAGCCCTTGACTTGGAACTGGGGGCTTTGACAGCCAAACTGGCAAAACTTGCTCAGATAAATTAACATTTTACCAAAAAAATCACAGGTAGTAAACATGCTTGAGCCCTTCTCACAGGGATCTGCTGCAGTCAAGAGCAATCCCAAGCTGAGGAATCATGAAGCAACACCGTGTCACTCACCATGAGGATCATCCCTGGTCGTGATGCCCACCAGCTCTGACGTCCTCGGCACGCTGCTGTCCACTGCCGGGACCTGCAGTGGCTGGTTGGCCTCCTGCTTCTTCCTTTGCAAGTATTTCTTACAATCTGCCTCTGTAGAAACACAGATCCAACCCAAAAATCTCCTGTGATGACAGTTTTACACTGCTGAAATTCTTGAAAAATGGGAACAGCTACTTAAGGGATCAGGGATGGTAGAGGGGGATTTCTCTGTTCTTTCAAGTACCTGTTTATGGATCTACTGTCCATGCTCCCAGAATCCATATACAACAGGTCTTAATACCTCTACTTCCTATTGTCACTGCTGTGCATTTTAAAGTATTTTAAAAACATCAAACAACTTGGGGGTGATTCTTAATTAAAGGTCTTCATATCTGTTCTTATCAGTAAGTGTACACACACATTAGATGATGCCACACTCTTTTGTGTGTTTTTTAGAGGTGATCCCATCAGGAGGGCTATAGCCCCTGAAACAGCCCTTATATTGTCCAGCCAACGTGGAGATCCTCTTTTAGCCATCAACCAAATTGGACAGACACCTTCTAAGGCAAGAAGACCTGCTGTGGTTGCTGCTGTGAACTTCCCGTGAGAAGACAGTGATGGACAGAGGTCTGTTACAAAAAGAAACATGTTTAAAAATGAATTATAAACCTAAATGTAAAGCCTTTGGAGAACTAGGAGAAAATGCTACAGCTTCTGCCATCTACACTAGAACCTGAAAGCAAAAGCAGATTTGAAACTGGCAGTTGGCAAAGAAATGAAACTCCTTACTGCCTTCCACATTAGCTTCAATACATAAATAAATTGAGTGTCCATCACTCTGGGGTCAGGCTGAAGCAGCTACAGATTTTGCTACTGCTGCAGTGGGAAACAATGAGTCCGATCAAAGCCCTTCCCACAGCCAAGAAACTCCCTGCCTCTCCTGTCGTCCTTCCCAATGTGGGTTATTTAGCAGAGAAACAAATCCGCTGCAGTCCTTATGGGCCAGCTGCTTCAGATTTCAAAGGCTTCCTCAGTGCAGCACAAATTTGTGTCTCTGCCAGCTGTCTCATGAGGAGTGAGTATTTCACGGCATGTAAGTCAGTATCTTTAAAATCATCATCAGAAACACTTTAAATTGGCTTGTAAAGGGATCCAGGAGTTCCATAGGAAGGACTAGCAGGCTGAAATATGCCTAAATTTGTGCTGTTCCCTCCAGTTACCAAGCTCACAATGCAGAATCCTTCCTGCTGAATCCAGAATCCTGCTGAGTGGGCAAGAGCAGGCAGCTGTTTAAAGACATATTATTACTAGTCCTCACCACAGAATTAGCCATTTTAATTGTATTAGCATCGTTTGTATGATGACACATATAGTTATTCAGGTAAGTGCGGCCCTGGTTCATCCATTTGAACGGTCATACTCAGGTTACCTATGGCACTAAGCTGTAAAACCCAAGCCTATACATCCCTATAGGATAAACCCCAGAGCTGGGTTTTCAGAATGAAATACCAGAGTCTCTAGGTCTTCTTACAGGGCAAACTGGGACAATATCTACTACTGCCAGTAGATCCAGTGAACCCAAAGTCATGAAAGACATTCAGTAATTCAGCATGAATAAGACCTCAGCAGGAAACTAGGTCTGAGTCCACAGGCTAACCAGCAAAGAGTCAAAGACAACCTCGATGGCCCATGAAAGGACCAGAGCCAACACAGCAAGGTAGCAAGAAAGTCTCACAAAGTTGTCCTATCCCACCTAGCATGTTGGGTCATCTGCCAACACGAAAGGTACCTGCTGCCATCTGAGATATCCTAGAGCATCCGAGACCTCTGGCAGATACGCTCCTGGATCTAGAGGCCCCTTTGGGAGCCGCGTGGGATATCCTGAGCCTCTCAGACACCTTATGGTGCCACTGGGCTGCTGAACCATGCCCCAGATCGGCACCTCCCGCAGTGGAAACGCCACTGGTGACACACGCAGACACCTAAAAACTGCTGCTGTAACCCCAAGCTGAAGGCAGCTCTAGAAGTCCTAGCAGGGCACACAAAGATGCCTCTGGGACCAGGAAACACCGTGCACAAGAGCGAACGCAACTTTGCATTTTCTTTCCTTTTCTGAGTTTCCCCCCTTCTGAGGGGAGGACGACTTCTGCCTCAGAAGGACAAATGCCTAGGGAAGTTTATAAGAATACACCCACCGTAATACTTTCCTAAAATAACCTTATGGTTTTGAACAATCTGCAGCTGAGAAGTTTCCCGAGCTGACACTTTGGCACTGTACAGCCCCTGATGAAAATCTCCCCAGAATTCGTCAACTCCTCTTATCAGCACGACTCTTATCAGCTGGGCGAAACTCATGACTGCCCTGAGGTCCACCAGCCTCCCACTCGTCCTGCTGTTATCCGTGAGCATCCCAAAAAGCCCATCCACCCTGTGCCTGTCCAACTGGTCAGCTCCTAAACTCAGGGCTGGAATACATCTAGGTGAACTCCAGAGGCTCTGTGCAGGTCCCAGCTCTACCACAGAGCTGGAAACTTCTGCAGCTTATGAGGAATTTCAGGAGAAAGGAGACAGCCGTGGATCATGGATTGCGCTGCCCAACTCTTATTCTTCCAAGAGAAGAACAGGCTTCAAAGCGTCTTCCCGACGTGGCGCGGGGGAAGGCCCTCCGTGGGCTGCTCCGCACAGAGACGTTTCCAGATCTTCACTTCCCTCAGTGACTCACAGGAAGCGAGAGTTTTTATTTCTTCAGCGCGAGGCCGCTGCGTTTCGGGGCCCGTGCAAACCCGCGGCACGGACGCTGCCCGGCGCGCCGCGGGGCTGACAACCGGCTGCTCCTCACGGAGCCAGCGCAGCGCCAGGCGCCTCTAACGCACAGGCTGCAACTCGGCCCCAGCACCTTCCTATTTACAGCTCCTCACCGATTCTGTGCTAAACCTCCTCTGTTTGCAAAGAAAATGATTTTGCTCCCCGTCAGCCAGACCCTGCGTGTCCCTCCATCTCCCCTTCTGCCCCACATGTGCATCCCAACACGGCAGCTCACAACTCATCCGGAATTTGGGAATGTTTCTCCAGGCTAACCTTGCTCAGAGCATCCTGTAAGGATGAATGCCGAGGATCTGGGGGCAGGCAGGTTAGTTTGCAAAGCGGCACAAAGGCAGGAGTCGGGAGCCCCCTGACCCCCCAAGAGCTCCGCGCGTTGCCCTGCGGCCGGGGAGCTTTTAGGGTTCAATTTTTTTAGGTTTATTTAGGGTTATTTAGGGATAAATAACCTCGCAGCTGGGGGCGTTTTGCCCGTTTGAGGGCAGGGACGCGTCGCCGCCACCCCGCGCCCCCAACCCCTCAAAAAAGGGGGAAAAACGAGACAAAAATAAACCCCTGGGCTCCTCGGAGCGGGGCGCAGGCTCGCGCCTCAGCGGCGGGCGGGACAGGGCACAAGATGGAGGCGGCGCGGCCGGCAGGGAGGGAAGGAGGGAGGGAGGGCGGCGGGCCTCACCCACGCTGGGCGCCAGGTCGAGCAGCGCGTCGTGGCGGCCCAGCTCCCGCAGCAGCGCGAGCAGGCGGCCCACGGTGGCGCCGGCCGGGCAGCGGCGCGGCCACTCCTCGAGCAGGGCGCCCGTGGGGTCGGGCAGCGCCTCGAGCCGCTTGATCTCCAGGTAGTCGCAGTCGAGGCGCTCGGCGAGCGCCGTCCAGTCGGCGGCGGCGGCGGCGGAGCGCGGGTTGAGGTAGAGCCCCAGGCGGCGCCGCACGCCGTAGTTGAGGGCCACCACG
>VZSG01000114.1:1379246-1408542 GCA_013398315.1 Nothoprocta pentlandii | reverse complement strand
CGGGCCCCGCGGAGCCGCCCCGAGCTCGGGCGCCCGCAGCCGGCGCCGCCCGCGGCTCCGCGGCAGCTTGCGGGTAACATTTCCGTGGTTTTTCCTGTTGGTGTCTTGCAAAGCGCCCTGCACAAAGAGCCCCTGAAGTGCCGCGCTGCCCCCGCGGGACCCCTGCGGCGTCCCTGGGAATCGGGGAAACAAAATACTCCGGTTGCAAAAGTTTAATTGTGCAACGGCCAGCGTGCTTAAAGCTTTACAAGGTGAAAAATACATATATATAGCATAAGAAAATTAGTTACTGATATTTCCACTTAAAGCTCTACACATAACACATCTTCTTCAGTTTGCTACGAGATGTTGGAATTTAGGATGTTGGAATTTAGCTTTGTGATTCTATTCTGTGATTCTGTGAATTTAGCTTTGGTAGCCGTAAGCTGCGCTGCAAAGCAAAAGGGCCTGGGAAAGGCCCTCATAACAGACAGGCCACACCATTTTGGTTAATTAATAAGAGTTATACAACCCCTTTCAGCCAAAGCATCTCACAGGCTCAAGGGTGATATATTATTTATGGGAATCAGGCCCTCGGGAGCCACTTCTGGAGTGCAACCCACTAGCTGACTAAGAGCTCTCAACAGCAATTTAAGCCCTAAAGTGAAAAAAAAAAATAGTATCAGATCATCATGACTAGTGCTAATGCAGAACTTGCCAGTATCTCTGCCCAGCTGATGTTCCTGGAAACATTTCTGAGGCAGGTTCCTCTTTACTGCAGCCCTACTTCTTGCACGGGTGGGTTCCAAGGATATTTGCCATTCTTTGCTCTGGTCAGGACTTCCTCATGGGTGTTTCTTGCGAGAAAAGTAAAAATCTAGACCCCTGTCCTTGTGCTGCCTTGGTGGGTGTGCAGGTCCTTTCTTGCCCTTGGGATGAGCATCTCTTCCGTGCTGCAAAAGAAGGATGGATGGATGATGATGAGGTATTTGCTGATGCTGAAAAGCAAATCTGATCACAGATCAGGTGCAGTTTAAATAAGCAAAATGTGCATGTGGCACTTCACAAAGTCATTTGTCTGCTCTCCTGTGCTCTCTTAAACACAGGATGATAATCCAAGCTCTTGGCTAGCATGGCTGGAAGTGGATGTCCTCACTTCAGCAAAAACTCCTGCTTGAGTCAAAGGGATCTGGCCTGAGAACTTTGGAACTGGGCCGTGGGAATAAAACCCCACATGGAAGCTCCTTTCATTCTTCATGGAACTAAACCTCAGCCTCTACAACATATCCTCACATGGGAGGAGACAGCGAGTATATGTGGGGAAAGACAAAATGCTGAAAATGCCTTGAAATGCACAATAGTGTCAGTTCTCCCCTTCCACCGCCACTGCTCCCTACCCAGACGTACAGAGCACTCCTATTTACCCCTCTCCACCAAGAAAAGCAGCGCAGCTGGTAGATACAAGCCTGACACATGCTTGGCACTTCACAGGATCCACATCTCCGTCTGCCCCCATTGTAAACAACCTAAAAAACGAAGTTTTAGGGCCTGCAGTTCCCATATTCACTGGTCTTCATAACTCCAGTTTGGATGCACACATGCAAGTTGGGGAGTTAGTTGTTTTTACTTCCCACCACACACATGGAATAGGAATAGAGCATCAGGCTGGCCTCCTTTCTGCCCGTGTGTGCAAGGAGGTGGTTAGGCCAGTGGAGGCCTTCAGAGATACCCAACCCTTTGGGGCTTGTCCTGGGGCCACCAGGCTTGGTGGTGTCTGGATGGCAGGCAATGGTTCCATGAAGGATCATAGGGAGTTACAGAATCCCATAAGGGTTGAGGTTGGAAAGGACCTCTAGAGATCATCTAGTCCAACCCCCTGCTCCAGCAGGGACACCCAAAGCATGGGGCACAGGGTGGCATCCAGGCGGGTTTGGAAGACCTTCAGAGAAGGAAGCTCTGCAACCTCCCTGGGCAGCCTGTGCCAGGGCTCTGTCACCCTCACAGTGAAGTTCTTGCTCATATGGAGATGGAACTGTCTGTGTTTCAACTTATATCCATTGCCCCTTGACCTGTCACTAGTCACCACAGAGAAGAGTTTGGCCTCATCTTCTTTAGATTCTCCCCTCAGGTACTTACACATATTGATCTGATCTCCTCTCAGTCTTTTCTTCTCCAGACTACACAGGCCCAGCTCGCTTACTCTTTTCTCATACTATAGATGCTCCAGTCCCCTAATCATCTTTGTTGCCCTCCTCTGGACCCTCTCTAGGAGCTCCACATCCCTCTTGTCCTGGGGAGCCCAGAACTGCACCCAGTACTCCAGGTATGGCCTCACCAGAGCTGAGGAGAGGGGCAGGGTCCCTTCCCTTGACCTGCTGGTAACATCCTCCTGATGCAGGCCAGGATGTGGGGAATATTCCACGGGGAATGTACTCTCTGTCCAAGCCCTGCTAGGTCTGCAGGGCCAGTGGGATAAAGAAGCAGCTAAAATTTACATCAGTCAGCACAGTTGATATATCTGGTATTGTGTATGTGCAGGAGGAAAAGAAACTGAGTAATAAAAACCAAGCACAAAATAGCAAATGAGCATGATGAGCCCATTCTATAGCTGTAAAGCCAACTAGTCTGGCACAGCTTTTGTCCATATGGCTTCATCGAGCCTGTCTTTTGTGACAGTGGGACCCACAAGCTGTGCCTGGGCATGGTGCTGGTTAGCCCCGAGTAAAGCAGTGCCAGGAAACACAGTGTCAATTTAACAGCCTGTGTGACAGCAGGTCAGTACACAGCCCTGTGCCTTGGGTGTATTTAGTTTATTAGAACGGACACAGCTCTAATAAACCCTAAACCAACCCTCATTGCACAGTCCTTGTGCAGAGCAGGCCCACCCTCTTCCATAACTTTGGATGAAACCATTTCTTTCCTTTATACCTGAAAAAAACAGCGTAATTCACAGACACAGGGTGGCTGCTTGGACTCCTGCCCCTAGACCCCCAACCCTTCCCAGTACTCACAGGCCTGTGGCTGATGTGTCTGCTCCACTCCGGGGCCGTCACAACTGGCTGCGGGTAGGTCTCGCCTAGGGTTATTCCCGCTCGGGAAAGAGAGGCGCTGCTCAGTGCCCAAGGTGCGTGGATCTCTCCTCCCTTTAACTCCTGTAGTTCTGGGACCCACAGCCGCACGTAATCCCCCTGCAAACGGCACCAGAGTGACAGGATCCATTGAGCAGAGACCTTGCTCCCCACCGATGAAAACAAGCCTGATTTCTAGGTGAGGAAGCTACAGCTTCCATGAACTCAGTCAGGCCTCAGTCCCTCCACGCAGAATTATTGCTGAAATACAGAGACACTGAGGCTGGGGCTCCTCTCCAGCTCCCTTTGCAGGAACGGAGAGAGGCTGAGGTGCTTTTGGGGTTGATTCACCTGCCCTTTTTAGGACAGGGTGAGATGAAGGCACTATCAAGATGGTTTTTCTTTGCAAGAAAGATGCTTTTTCAAGATGTTTTTTCTTACCAATGACCATGAAGGAGAGCAGGGTGACTAGCTCGGCCATACACCTCTGTGCCTGTCAGGATGCACCCCCGTCACCCCTAAATGTCTCCCATAAACGCCACTGGTATGTCCCCAACTAGGACTAAACACTGTTATAGCAGGGTAACCTGGCATGTAAAAGGCAGTTATACACATGGAAACAGCAATTTATCTGCTCCTGCCACCTGATAGAAGTCAGAGGCATTAATGCAACCTCCAGCCCCTCTCTTGGCACCAGGAGAGCTGCTCAGTTCCTCCTGTCCATCACTTCTGAGTGCGAGGGAGCAGCTGATGCTGCGAGATACTGATGCGGCTGCTCCCCAGAAGGGAAGGTGATGAGAGCCCAACCACAGGGCCCAGTGGCAGGGGGGTCTTACATGGCACCTCCCTCCTTTGGGGACAGCAGCAAACATCAGATCTTCCCACAACTTTGTTTTCCACAACAACTTTGTTTTCCACAACAGCGAGGAACCTGCCTGGCTGTGAGCAAGAAGACAAAAGCTCTTTTCTTGTTTTCTTGCAGCACTATCCACACAGCAGACGGTCCCTCTTCTCTGGGACTACCACATATGAACGGAAAAAGGCCCCTGCATGCTCCCTGCAAGACTGCAAGGCAAAAAGGGACCTGAAGTTGAGATTTAGCTACTTTGTGCAATGTACTCGCTTCCCTTTGTACTGCTGCCTTCACCCATCACGTGTCAATGGGCGCTCTGGTTAAACACTCGTGTTTCACCCACATGGTGCTTTGGTGCTGTTCCCCATGAGGCAGCCAGATGAGACTTACACTGCCATCATAATCCAGGCCTTGCTTGATGATGTTGAACCTCCTGCTGTCCCGCGGGTCGTTGCCGACACCAGCGCTGTAGAGCCAGTTGCCGTAATTGCTGCAAACGTCGTAGTCCACCTGGAGCAAGCGGAGAGGAAAGGCTGTGAGGAGCTGGACTTGCCCTTGGTGACCCTCTGCCCGTCCTCTCCTTCCAGGCTGTCCATGGTACAGCTCCTGCCTCTGATGAGGATCAGGCTGTACGGCGTTTTTGCACAGCTCGGGGCAGAATATCTCACTTCATGAACCCAGTGAGATGGGTAAAGTCCAACGAAATTCTGTCTCTCTCTTTTTTTTTTTTTTTTTTAATCCTTCTTTTCTGCTATCAAGTGTCAGACTTGGAATATATTTGAGGGCTACCCCTAGCTTTTCAGTGCTCCTACTCCAGAATCAGCAGCCCAGTGCGTTTCAAATACTGCAAACAAATTCTTCCTGAGCTGTTACCCAGATGCCTGGGACTGGCAAAATCAACTCCACAGATCCTAGTACACAGCTAAGAGAAAAGTCTTACTCAGATTATATGGAGTGATCACACAGAGTGCAAGAAGATGCAAACAGCACCAACACCGCAGCCATTTTCGTGCTACACTCGATCTTCATCAGGCTATGAAGTTTAATGCACTGGGATTTGGCAGAGTTTTCCTATGGAAACACTAAAGTTCTCGTGCCATACTCAGTAGGACACATGCAGTCAAATTATTCTGACATCTAAATAAACAAAAGGCTCTCAGAGATGCTTGTGTAAAATGGAGAAAGGTTCCTGTAGCAGGCAGAGAAGAGCCCAGCCCAGTGTTTTTCAGTTAGGCTTAAATCCAGCAGCAGAAGCTTTACAGTCGACTGTAAAGCCAGGCTCAGGGCCTGGCTACAAGCCTGGCTCGGGGAGCGGCCGGGGTATCAGCCTGGGTGTGGGATACCCAGGGAGGTGTCCTCACTGCAGAGGCCTGGCACCAGCAGCCTGCAAAGCCTCGCTCCGCAGGTCTCCTGCTCTCCTCTGCTCCCTTCGCTGCAGGAGCCAGGGCACAGGGTGGTGCTTCCAAAGCCAGAGGCTCTCCTGGGCACGGGGACGTGGCACAGGGCATGGGGGAACAGGCTGTGCCAAAACCCCTTCCCCTTTCTGTGCCAAGCCATCCGGGCTCATTTCCCCCTCGGCTTTGCCTCTTCCTGCCATTCTCTGCTCTTTGTTTTCCTCCCTTTTTTGGGGCCCGACCCTGTGCATGAAACCAGAGCTGAGAGATATTCTGCTTGGGACAGCAGAGGGATCCGGCCTTTCCCCCTAGGTTTAGCAGGTTTTGGAGAGCTTCCATAGTCCCTCTGCCTGTCTTGGGTGGATGGTAAACGTCTTCCCAGGTGCATGCAAACACAGCCTGGGCTTTTGGTGAAGGCATCACAGATGGCAAATGCATCATGTTCCCTTTGTGGAGCCACGGGAGCCCAGCTGCAGGCCTGTGCTAGCCTGTGCTTCCTACACCCGGCCCTGTCAGGCCCACGGGGCTGCCTTCTGGGTGTCTCTCCATGAGAGCACTCGGGTTAAAGAACTAGAGCTTTTTAGCTAGTGTGACAAAAGCTGAAAGGGAGGGATGGAAAGAAACAAGGGCCAGCCAGTGCCAGGACACCCTGCAGAGCAGCAGCGAGCTGCCGCTTGGTGCTTTGTGAAAAGCCAAGTGCAAAGACAGTGAGATCAAAGCCAGGCTTCCAGCAAGGCTGCTGATGCCTGTATGAATAAGGGCAAGCAGCCCAGGGCACATCTTCCCAGCATGAGACCATCCAGGTCTTTCTCACTCGTGGAGGAAGACCTGGAAGCTCCTACATCCTTCTGGGTGTGACTGTGAAGTGAGCAGATCTCCCATGTGAGGAGGCAATGCTGCCTTTTGGTCAGAGCACAGCTTCAGTTCCTGATGCCCAACTCTTGATCATTGACAGCCTTGATTAAGATACTTGCTCTCATGGGCATCAAACTTGGAGCCAGCTTTGTAACGGCTCTGAAGGATACCCTTCAGGGTATCCTTCCCCTTGTCCCTCCAGACAAGATGTAACTCCATATCTTAACTCCACAGCAAGAAGTTATCTACACTGCTTTCTGGTGGCTCCAGGAGTAGCCCTGACCACACTGTGCAGCTGTGCAAGCTCACTGCTGCTCGAGGCACAGGTGTGAGTCACAGCAATGGGAAGAGCAGCCAAGTCTTCCTTGGGTCCCTGCAGCCAAAGCCATATCAGGGCACTGCCCCAAGGAAGCCCCAAACTGTTACATTAACCAAAGGGGTCTTTTAATTCAGACACTGGCTTCATGCTTGTAACCATACCAGTGACTGGAAAATCTCATCATTATCAACAGCCTCTTAAACCTCACAGCTCAGAAATCCAACGTGACACTAATAATTGGTAATATTGCATCTGTACCATTCTGCTGAAGAACTTCAGCTTTTCAGCAGTTTTCGCAACTCAGCTAATAACAGTAAAGGACAGAGAAGCAAAGACACACAGAGCTGTACTCCTGCCCAGGCCTGTGACCTGGGGACTGTTCAGACTCTATGGTGACAGATCCACGGAGGCCAGAGATGAGGGAGCAGCTGGAGTGACTGCTGATTGACATGAGAGAAACTAGTTGAGCTGGTGTTCCAGTTGGCAAGGAGGCCCCTGACTCACCGGGGTGAAGAAGGTTCCTCCAGCCGGGGCGGAGGCCTCTGGAAGCTAATCCAGCCATTGTCAATACTTGCCTGTTCTTGGCTAGAAGACTTCCCTGTCCAGAGAGATCAATGCAAAGATGCTGTGCCAACATTGCCTTCGCTGGCCAAAATGCACTTATTTTCATGTTCTATTTCTGGGCTGTCCTCTGGGGTGAACAAATCAGAGCATTGTTAAGATAATTTATGCTTTGTAGCTTTCTCAAATGTGACAGGTTTTTAAAAACCTACACAGGAAAGAACATCATTGCAAGATTCCTAGCTGTGTCTACATCTTGGTTAACGGCAACTTCACGGCAGCCAAACTCCTTGATGTTTTCGCATGAGCTTTGGGAGCTCACAGAAAACACAAGCACTGTGTATATGCGTTTATATCATCCTGAAAAGCACTGACCTTCTGTATCCTTACGAGGCAGAGTTACCTTCCTGTCGGTCACCAAACACCTCCAGACTTGCAGTGGGTCTGCTCTTACCAGCAGGTATTCGAACCACTCTGCTCCCAGTCTCCAGTCGAGACGCAGGTCCTTGGTGAGGAAGCTGGCGACGTTCTGCCGCCCTCGGTTAGACATGAAGCCCGTCGCCCTCAGCTCCCGCATGTTGGCATCTACGAAAGGAACCCCTGTCTTGCCCTCTGTGGAGACAAAACACACAGTGCTGGGATGCAGTGACCCTACCGGGCAGGGGCTCATGGCCAACCTGTGCTCCCGTGTTTGTAGCCATCCAAGCGGGAAAGGCAGCTCCAACAGGCAGCAGGAGAGAGAAGACATTCTCCAGGAGAGAGTTCAATGAAGTTTAGCTGGGATATAGCCACTAAGATCCACTAGATATTACATAGGAAATTAAACGAGGAGAATTTTCGGCAAGGGAAGAAAAAACACAGCGTAGAAAAATCATCAGAATGGAAAAACAATGCTGTAGGTGGAAACTGAGCAAAGTAAACACACTATAGGGAAACGGGCTGAGAAAGAGTCTTGAGAAGTGGCCAGGTGATAAAGAAGGAAATAATGGACAAGTTCCCAAGGGTTAGTACACGAGAAGCAGGGAATCTTTTCTATAGTTAAGAAAAAGATTTACTGTACCTCTGTGCAAATGGGCACATAGGACTTTAATGTGAAGAAAGATACATAGCTGCATATTTCAGATCATGATACAATAATCTGTCAGTGCCTCTCGTTTTGAGATATTATCTTTGCTATTAATGTGAAAACAAAGTTAGAAAAGCTGAAGAAAAGCAAGGATATGAAAGACCTGTGGGGTGTAAAGGAAGTTGAGTTTTATTCTAGAGAAGGTTCAACTTCCCAAACAAAACCTCTTGGCTGAATCAATTATGTTCACACTGAACAGAGGGGGTAGATTCTTGTTTGGTGACAAGAGCTTAAGTGACAGCAACTCTTCAGGCTGGCAATTCCCCCTGTGTCAGTCCCAGTTAGCTTTGGGTATATGGGAGCATGCAGGCAACATGCAAACCTGAGCAAAACTGTGATCTCTACTGACCTTTCCAACAGTCAAAGAGCTGAAGGTCCTTCTTCCAGGGGACCTCTTTGCCTTGCAGCCCTGTTGAAGAAAGAAATGAACTGCCAATGAAGGTAAGTGCTGACACAGGCAGTTATAAATAAAACAGCGACAACAAGAGGCACCGTGGCACAATGCTTTGGGAAGGGGCTAGTGATCTCAGTGACGTTAGAAACAAGCCATGTTCCTTCTTCAGAGCTTTAGAGACCTGTTTCTCCTTCCAAGCATTGCAAAGGGTTGCCTCCTTCTATTTTATTCCAAGACAATACTGATATGAAATTCCTATCTGTATGAGATGCTGAGCCCAGAATTACCTGGCAGAAGTCCCTGGTAGAAAGAAAGGAAACTTGCTCATGTGGTTGGGTAGGAACAGGTCAGGGACAGACTTATTGTTTGCAGGGGCTTAAGGGCAATTACAGCTGCTGGGCAAGTGCAGGGATGACTCAGCTGTGGATCCCAGGACAGGAGTTTCAGTTGTCTGCAGGTATCCAGTGTCCTGTGAGATGCCCAAGGCATCCAAGACAGGCACATAGGGCTGAGAGGCCCTGAGAGACACTTGTGTCACTTAGGAGAAACAGCTGGATGCCAGGAAGAATGCTGTATGTTTAGGCAGCTAAATCACATGGAGAGCATCTGACCCAACAAGGCTGTAAGGCTCCCTGACTGGATATCACAGAATCACAGAACGGTTGAGGTTGGAAGGGACCTCTAGAGATCATCCAGTCCAACTCCCCTGCTCCAGCAGGGACACTCAGAGCACGGGGCACAGGGCGGCATCCAGGTGGGTTTGGAGACCTCCAGAGAAGGAGACTCCACAGCCTCCCTGGGCAGCCTGTGCCAGGGCTCTGTCACCCTCACAGGAAAGCAGTTCTTCCTCACATGGAGATGGAACCTCCTATGTTTCAACATGTATCCACTGCCCCTTGTACTGGCCATCACTGAGAAGAGTTTGGCCCCTTCCTCTCTACATCCTCCCTACATCCTCTCTACATCCTCCCTCCCTTCAGGTATTTATTTATACATATTGATCAGATCCCCTCTCAGCCTTCTCTTCTCCAGCTAAACAGGCTCAACTCAGTCTTTCCTTATAAGACAGATGCTCCACTCCCTTAATCATCTTTGTTGCTCTCTGCTGATATATGGATATATATTATCCATATAAACTCACCATCAGGACACTTAATAACACAATGCACCTTTCCCTCCTGCTCCAAAATGCAACCATCATAAGGCAGTAACTCAAGTGCAATGAGGAGAATGTTGGTACAATGCAATGCAATGCTCACAGGCTCTTCTCTTCCTTCCCCTGTTGTGTGACTGCCCCTTTTCCCTGCAAAAACAGCGATCCATACGCACCTCTCGGTGAAAAAATCCTTCTGCCATATTTCAGGGCCACAAATCGGAAGTAATCCCGCCAGAGCAGTTCGAAAAGGACCCTAAAACACAGAGGAGGGTTATTCAGACCTCCTAATCTAGCTTGCACTTGGGTGGCAGTGGTGAAAAGCAAACTTCATGCCCATCATTTCCTCAGCTCTAGTGTGAGAGCTGAATTTCAGGAAAGCTGTTTCTATCCATCCCCACTGGGATATAATTCTGTGAAGAGCAGGGTGGGGACCCAACTCAGCTTTGCACTTCCGCCCCAGCCAGCGTGTCAGCACATTCCTGGAGCAACATGTGGACTTGCCCTCTACAAGGCACTTAAAGGCATTTTTCACAACTGGGCTTACAGTGCCCTTGCCCCTGGGATCAGCTGCTAGGCCTGCAAAGAACTGGCAGATTTGCACAAATAATTTTAATTAAAAAGATTAGTGGCACCTCAGAGAGCTGCTTCAGCAATCTGGGATATTGGGAATATGCCGCTCAGCCAATGTTTCGGCTCAGAAGATTTCTCTGGAAGTCCTGACTATGAAACAAACTATCCCAAACACTGAAAAGCACAGTCCAGAGGCAGAGATTGAACCAGCCACTTAAAAGCAGCCACCAAAGACCTGCACTTCACTGCGTTGCCTCTACAGTGACTCAAGTACCTGGGATCTTGACCTCTTTTTTACAGGCAGCACTGGGGTAAGCAAGGGCATAGAATCATAGAATCCTTAATGTTGGAAGGCACCTCTAGAGATCATCTAGTCCAACCTCCCTGCACACGCAGAGTCACCTAGAGCATGTAGCACAGGGTGGCATCCAAGCAGGTCTTGAAGATCTCCAGAGAAGGAGATTCCAGAACCTCCCTTGACAGCCTGTTCCAGTGCTCTGTTACCTTCATGAAATAGCATGGGAAAGCTGGATGTATTAAGACTGCTTCTAAGCCTGCTTTTCCCTTCACAGCAGAGTTGTGACCAGCTGAGCAGCTGCAGGGCTGCTTGCAGGACCATGTCCAGTTGTCCCGTGGTGCTTCAGACACGTTGCGATTTGCCCAAGTCGCACAGGCACTGAGATGCTAAATATTGGGTGCAACTCTGCTCATATCACAGTGATGAGAAATCCTTTGGATTTTACTCACAAGTCATTTACTCCGCTTCTCATCTATCTCATAACAATTCAGAGAGGGAGGATGCTCATTTAGACAGATCATTATTAAATATTATGAACCACAATTTCCCAGCAATAGTAATGATAACTAGCACTAATAATCTTGACTTATAAACTGCCAAAAGCTCTGGATGCCAAAAGCAGGCTAATAAATCCATACTGAAGCAGAAGTGCAATGCAGCCCAGAGAAACCAGACAGCAGGCACAGGAAAACCTCCATTAATTATGGAGAAAATTAATAAATCACTCTGTCCTGTGCGTGAGATGCCAGTTTGCTTTTCACAGGAGACAAGCTATGATGATGGTGCAGGCTCATACCAGTACGTGCTCTGATTTGCCGTTCGGTCCTTTTCATACTTTCGGATCTGCTCGTAGATGTATCGTGGTGAAATGCAGCCTAAGGCCAACCTGGAAGCAGAAGGGAGATGGTTAAAATGCAATAAAGGACTCACAGCTGGACACCTGCAGAGAGGGAGCGCAGAGGCAGTTTTGTGCTTAGAGTTGCTACAGGAAAGTCTCCAGTTCTGCCACAGACTCCTCACGATAAAGTCACATGATGTTTGTGCAACTCCAAGCGAAAGCAAAAATCCCAGTCCTTCCTTCCTGTTTTAGATGAATGTTACGGTAGTCACCAGGCTACCAAGAGCAGCAAACTTTTACAGAAGTGTGACAACTTTGGCCTGAAAGACTTTCTCATATTAGTCACTGTACGAAAAAACACAAATGGATCCCAGATTCCAACCCCTCCATTTTCTGCTTTATCTGTTCAACAGCTTCCCTTATACTGCAAGTCTCTTTATCACGTCTACAGTTCCTATTGCTGCAGCACCCGAGCATCTCATCAGAACAACCACGGCTGACAGAAGGCAAAGGACTTGCTGGAAATCTCATGTGGGTCAAGAAAGGCAGAAAACGGAAGAGTCAAGGAATAACCTTGATTTTCCCAGAAATATATTTTAATGTAACTTCTCAAAACAGCTCACAGAAACATTTAATTTCTGTGATGGATTCTGATGGATTTTGTAGAACAGGAAGGAGTCTGAAAAGCCCTTCCATAACTGCTAACAAGCTCTAACATTTAGAAATGGTCAATATGAGATGTGAATGACTGTTTGCAACCTGAATAGCTCTGATCTTGATCCTCTCACGGAAGAACACTTTGACATGAAGACATCAGGGCTCTCTGCTCTGGGCAAATAAATGACCATGCTGGAAAAGTAGGAGTGGAGGCCACCACTAAGAACCTGCTCAGTGCTGGCGCTCCTGGGACCCGAAGTGCCACGAGGTGGAGCCATCCACTGCAGCCACCGAAACACAGGCTGCTTAAAAAGAGGAAATCCTGACCAGACCCAGAAAAAAAAAAAAAAAAAATAACCCTCACATTTTAATGCTGTGAGGGAAACGCTGCAGATGCTCTCAGCACTAGGGTAATGTGAGTTCTGCTGCAGCAGGTTCAGTCTGGAATTATTTCTTTCCATCGCTGAAGAATAAAGCCCCTAATTAGAAGTCATCATACTCATCAAAAAAAGGTCTTTTTGCAATAATAATAATCAGAAGTGGCTTTTCATTTCCACAGAAAAAAATGGAATAGCAGGGAGGCACATTGACTTGCCCCAAAGTGGTCAGTAAGCCAGGACCAAATTTAGTTCTGCTGCTTTCAGCCCCTCACTTGGTCCCTGCCTGCTCTGAGCCGCTCTTAATACACAAAAACCAGCACAAAGTCATGGACAAGTCACATGTCTCTCCAGTGCTCTGTCCACATACCCACTCACAGCACAGTGGGCACTTGGTACAGTTTTGCTATGCTTAAAAAATCCTATTTGCAAGAAAGTTCCTAAGGAACCACTGGCTGAGAGTGCAATAAAGAGTAACTCTGAGGCTGCTCTACCTAGACAAAAAAACAGAGGGTGGGACCTAGAGCATCACTCTTGTCATATAAGTGTTCAGCTAACAGGTAACATCAATTTGAAGGGCATGGAGAGAGGAAACTTAAAGTTTCACTACAAATGATCATTACCATGGCGCAAATTTGGTTGAATAATCCGTTCCTATCAGTCCATTCCGTGTCTCCTTGTAAGAGGCAACCAAATTCTGTGTGAGAAGCAAGAAGGGAAGATGTTAGTGAGCACAGAACCTGGAGAACGGGCCTTCTCTCGTGTCTTGTGGCAGACAGAGCAATTCGGCAGAGCAAGGCTCCCTCTCATGGCTGCCTGCAGGGATTACAGGACTGCCAAACTCCAGCGTCCTGGAGTTAACTCTTTGGAGTTAAGTCCTTGGAGATAACTGCGTTAATCAGGCAGCAGTTTTCCGTTTAGCCAGGGCACGTGTGTCACTAGCCACAGGGCACATGGGTTCCTACAGGATTCACGAAGCTGGAAAGGCTACTCCCTGCCTGCACAGATCTCACTCTGGAGCAATAACTCTGGAGCAATAGGGAGAAAGGGGCCAAGATCTTCTCAGTGGTGGCCAGTGATAGGACAAGGGGCAATGGATGTAAGATGAAACATAGGCAGTTCCATCTGCATATGAGGAAGAACTTCACCGTGAAGGTGCAGAGCTCTGGAACAGGCTGCCCAGGGAGGTTGTGGAGTCTCCTTCTCTGGAGGTCTCCAAACCCACCTGGATGCCACCCTGTGCCCCGTGCTCTGAGTGTTCCTGCTGGAGCAGGGGGTTGGACTAGATGATCTCTAGAGGTCCTTTCCAACCTCAATCATCCTGTGATTCTGTGGATAACCGACTTAGAGGCGCTGCTTGCAGCCAGGCTGACACTGGTGCCTGTGTCCCCCGCCGTGTCCTACAGCGCCTGGCACTCAGCTGCAGGAATCCGCATCACTGGGATGTCTGGACACTCTGGACACCCCACTGCCAAGGCAAAGGTCATTATGGGGACATCTGATCTCTTATTGAAGCCCTTGGCTGCCCAGGTTACAACTGCTAATGGCCCTCTAAAGAAGAGCTAAACTGCTGCTGACCTAGGGAGGGAGAGTAGAAAGGGCAAATCAAGATAAAGGAGCCCAAATATGGTCCCAATTCTCCAAAGCTGGTGGGGAAAAAAAAGATCTTAAGACTGTTGGCCAATAAATTAAGTTCCCAGATGCTTAAATTATAATCCCAGTGCTTGGATGACTTCTTGTTTCTTTTTCTGAAAAACTAATATAATGCTAATTCTCTTCTTTGTGAAGTACTATATAGAGGCTAGAAATTTTCGTAGGAAATGAAATTGCAGCCTCACCCACTTGCACAGCTATATGTACACAGGAGAGGATGCAGACAAGGAAATGTAAGAGTTACCGTGTCCCAAAAATAATACTGTAGTCTCATTAGCACCTGAGTCTCTCCTCCACTGCAGGGAAAAGCTGTTCGTGGATCAGTCACAAAATCTGCCAGGGAAAAGAAATATCAGCTTGTTACCAAGAAAAACCAGCTCTTGGAAGCAGCTTTAAAGCAGGGAGCATAAAAACTAGACAAGTTCCTCACTAGGGTTTTGGGGAAATAAATGATTGTGCCCAGTGATGCCTGGAAACAAAAAAGGCCACCTCAAATACATTCAAAATTACTGATTAAAAGGATTCTGCTACAGGGCTTGCCACCTCAGCTTCTCCACGCAGCGATTTTACCTTCAACCTGCCAACATTTTGATCTAATGTAGGAGCAGACAGACACTGAGTTACAGTTTGAAGGGCTCTCACTCTCTTGAATGGCCTCTGATGCACGATAAGAGACATCTCTCAGCAGAAATTTCATGGGGCAGCTGCTAAATTAAGCTTTATTACCCTTCTGTCCCAAATCCTCCATGGTAGGGATACATCCTTCTTCTACCCCTGGAGGCAGAGGCTTGAGCTGAGCTGCCATGTGGAGCGTTGGCCGAACCTTTGCCTCGGTTTCCACGACTTTTCGAAACTGAGTGTAGACATCAGGCAATCTGCAGAGTTAACAGGGCAATCAGACCTCCGAGGGGAAGGTTCTCTTCGCCCTCCACACAGCACCAGTTTCTTTACAGCTAATACAGAAAAATAGGCATTTTTATACCCTGATCCTTCCGCTCTATTTTGTGGATTTTCTATAAGATAACATGAATCACTCAACTCCACCTACTAGATCTCCAATGATTACTGCAGGAGCCAAGGATGAAGACTCCTCAAGCAGGAGTCGGCTCCCATAGACACCTACATGTAGCCAGAGGAGATAACAGAGCAATCCAGTCTAAAGCCACAGGGTCTCAGGACACTGCAGACTGAGCGTTCAAACAGTGTTGGTGGAAGGAGGAAGAGAAATCACTCCCTCAGTCAACAACCAAACAAGTGACTCTACACAAACTGATGAGCAAATGCTCTTGGTAGAGAGGAATGAACATGTCCCTTCCACTTGATGTTAAAAACAGCACAACATCACTCAGTCCTTTCCCAGTTGAATTGGACAGCTACATCCAGTGCAGTAAGCAACAAATGAGGTAGGAGTGAGGGGTATCATGGAGCATCCCACCTGGTGATAGGCTTGAAGGGGAGGTCATCCCGGTGATACAGTGTGGATCCCCAGAACGTCTGGATTTTCACTCCATGCTGACCACACACCTGGAGCAGCCCATTTTCCACATCCAGCTCCTCCTTTGTGGCCTAAGAAGAACAAGATGCGGCGAGTCCTGGCTGCATGGCCTCAGCTCCCACCTCCAAACACATCACTCCTGATCCAAACTCACAAACCCTGGTCCTATCCTCCCTCATGTCCACATTTACCTTCACCCATCAGAGACATTTGTATAGAAACAATCTCCGGGTACTCTTTTTCTGCCAAATCCAACTAGTGCTTGAACTCTCTACTGCTAGTCCTGACACTAGAATTGGAGGGAGACATGCAAAGGGAGTTGACAAGATGTTCTGGAATGCTTTTCACGAACCACAGGCCGCAATGTAGAGCAGATAAGTGAGACTAGACTCTCTAAAAAGACATAAATGAAAAAAAAAAAATCAATGCTACCAAAAGGATATTCAAAATTATGAGAGAAATTGTTTCACTATCCAGTGTGCAGTGAAAGCTTTGGAAATCCTTGCTGTGTGACACTCCAGATGTTAAAAGTTTACATGAATTGGAAAGTGACCAAACAAACATATGGAAAAGAAGTAATTTGAGGCTTATTGACTATTAAGACTCCATCTCTTCCTCAAGCAATCTCTGAGTTCCAAATTCTTAGAAAGTGGGAGAGTATTCAGAGGAAGTATCTTTACAATCTTACCTTGCTGTTATAATCTTCCTTGAGTACCTGTTATTGGCCACTGTCAGGAAAAAGTCTAAGGAGTTAGAAGGGCTTTTTTTCTGACCCCATATGGGGTTCTTACACCAACATCCCATGTTGCATGTAGCAAGGCACTATAGGATGTAGAGATTGCTCAGTTATAAAGGTCTTAGCTGTGACAAGAGGGATGCTTGGAGTGCAGGTCACAGAGTGCTTCCTGCCTCACACTGCTCTCAGGTCCAGACTCTGATAGCATTGAGGGTATTCATTCTATACTACACTTGTGTGTATGTGTGTGGTTGTGTGTGTGCTGTTGTGTGTATGCCCATAGCCTTATAAGCCCAGGAGTCTGGATCAGGGATCTGATTCAACAGGCTCTGGATCAGGCAAACCACTACCCCAGCTCAGTGAAGACAGGTCAGGCCCAAAGCCCTGCAGCCGTGGACTGGCCTCCTGTTTCTCTCCTCCATGTAGTGGTAGACAGCTGCTTAAATAGAGGTGATGGCCTTTTCTACTCATGATACAATTCGACTCCTGCCAAAGGTCTCCCACTTCAGAGAAGAAGCCAGGAAAAAGCAGCTTGTGGCAAACACGAGGAGAAATGGGCTCTGCTCTCCTGATCCAAAATGCCAGTTGCCAGAAACTGCTCTTCCTCCTTCCTTAAAGCACAGCTCTTGCAAGTGATCATTGACAAACAGCCTCTGTCATCCAGCAAGGACAGTCACCTACATGATCCCCATTCTGGGTACTGTCCGGTTCCCCTATTTACCAATGCCACACACAAGGAAGGCTCTGCACAATGTACAAAATCAGCATGCTGCCTGTGGAAGAAACCTCACCAATTCTCTCCTTAAGCAATGTCAATCAAATCTTTCCTTTACCTCTTCGTGGAAAACCACAACACTCACGGAGCCCAGCTGAGTAATTAGATCATTGACCACATCTTCTGGCTTCCCTTTCCTCACAACCAGCGTACTGCAAACACAAAGGATTAGTCTGAATTAAGTCTTGATACTATTGTTATTTATTCGTATAGACTCCATCTGCCACATACACAAACCATGGTGTAATACAACAGAGATCTGTCCTGAAGAAGCTGCTGGAGAGGGTAATAAAGAGTTTCTGCCAGCAGAGACTTCCAGGTCTTGGTCTACCCTGTTACACTCCTGGAGTTTTTTCAGGGTATAGTAAAAGGGGAATCCTTAAAATCCTTGGAGATCCTCGTCCCATAGCATAGCCCAAAGAGGCTGCCTTTAGTGGGACAGGTTGAGCAAACCAAACTCTCTAGTTTTGCAAGCCTGGGTCCATGCTGGCCTGCCTTGGGCTTCAACCAGCTCCTAGAGAAACCCTTCTGGGGATATAGAAGGGAGGATACTACAGCGGTTGTTACCATTTTGGGGGACAAATGATCAAATTTTGCAGGTGAAACATGCAAGGTGGAAACCATCTGTGGTATCCAAGAAAGCAAAACCTAAAGGGCAAGCAGATGCCACCAGCAGCCTGAAGAGCGATCCAGGGAGAGACTGACATGGAAGGGTTGTTGCTCTCTGGGATGGCCCATCATCAGAGCCGGGAGCATCCACCAGGATTGACTGGAGTGCAGAAGTGCTTGGAAAAGCAGAAGGAAAAGAAAGCGGGACTCGCTGTGTGCGCGGGGGCCTCCACTACCTTCCCCTCGCCCGCAGCGTCTCCCTCAGGTCTGTCACGCTCTGCAGGAGGAACCGCAGCCGCTGCGGGCCCGTCTTGGGGAAGCCGTAGCAGTGGGTGCCCAGGCGGTGCCGCGGGTCGAAGCAGTAGAGGGGCACGACGTGCTCGGCGTTGCCCTGCGCCCAGTGCAGCACCTGGAAGCACGGAGAGGCCCGGGCTGCCATGTCGGTTTTGCCACGGGGGGCAAAGCCGGGCCCGGCGTGTTTCTGTGAGGCATGGCGGGCGGCGAGGGAGGCCCGGCGCGGCGGACGGGCCCTACCTCGTTGTCGTGCAGGCGCAGGTCGCTGCGCAGCAGGCACAGCGCCGTCATGGAGCCTCCGCGGCAGGCCCTCTGGTCACGCCGCTGCCGCCTCACCCAGCACGGCTTCCTCCATCCCGCCCGGGCCCTCCCGCAGCCCGGCCCCTTCCCGCCTCCATCCCGCCCGGCTCCCCTCCGCCCGCCCCGGCTTCCTCCATCCCGCTCTGCATCCCCACATCCCTGTCCCGACACATGCTCCGGTCTTGGATCCCCCATTCCCGGCTCCCGCAGCAGCTGGGGACCCTGCGGAATCCAAAGGGGCTTCCAATTCCCCCAGTTGTGCCCCAAAGCTCAAGTCTGTTTTGGCTCCAGGCTGCCTCCATTGCAGTCTCTCTCACCATAGCCCTGCCCAAGCCACTAACACGTTTTACTGCTTTTTTTTTTCCGCCCTGCTTTTTAATCCCCATAATCTCTGTTTTTTTCTATCATCCAGGGTGTGCTGAGCCCTGCGGGCCTGGCTCCGAGCGTTATTAATCCCACAAATGCCAAGTATGCAGCATAGCGGCACCCTTGCCGAGCCGTGTGCAAGGCCGCCTTCCAGGGAGCTTAGTCAAGGGTTATTTAACTAAGAGCAGCTGAGCTGGTAATTCAGAGAGGCAGATGCCTTTCCATTCCCCAAAACAGTGTATTTGAAATGAAAAGACTCACCTCAGCCTCTAGCTTCCATAACTGAGGACACCCACAATCACCCTTACTCAGTCCGGATTACTCACTAAATTGTCCCTGAGGACGGGTTTTTTTTTTAATGTGTATGTATTTATGTATTTTTTTAATGGGCATATGTTTATGTGGTTTTTTTTTTTTTTTTTTTTTTTTTTTTTTTTTTTTTTTTTTTTTTTTTTTTTTTTTTTTTTTTTTTTTTTTTTTTTTTTTTTTTTTTTTTCTCATAACAAGAGGAAATGCAAATAACTGCATTTCCTGCTCGGTGCCCTCTTGAAGGTCTCTAGCCATATCCTCTCCCTGTGTAATTCCACTGACTCTCCCGGTGTGTCTGAGGATGGAGAAGGGGTCAAAGACCTGGTGGTGATTTGGGAACTGAAGTTTATTAAAATGCATTGCTGCAGTTCCCTTAAGCATCTGAATTACTGGAATCTCTGCCGCGCTCTGTTAGATGCTCATCAGAGGTTGTAGTACACAAGCCCCACTAAGCGGGAGTCCTGGTTTTATTTCCAACTCTTCCAGGCCAGCAGGTTTTTTTGCATGCAATCTGCATTTGCTGGCTAAGGGAAATGATGCTGATTTCCCATGTGACTCACATGACACATAATCTCCTGATTCCCTGTCCGTGTTACAAGGGCTCCTTTTCCCGGCTCACCAGACTGCAACCCTCTAGAAGAGCCGGTGACTCATCTCAGAGGGCTCATGTTTGGTGAAAGAAAAGCAGAGCCAAAACTTTGGCCAGCACCCAGGGAAAACACTGTTAGCTTACAATGCACGTGCTATAGGAACAAACATCTCCTTTTATTATATCAAAAAATGAAGACTTTTTATGAATCCAGTTTACAAACCTTCCCTGTTTACCTTTGCCCTCATTTGGAGAAGGACAGACCATGCATTTGGTTTCTCTTTTTGTTTGCAGCAAGTTTCTCCCACCACGATATCTTGCTCACCGTTAAGCTGGGCAACGACACCCTCTTGTAGCTTACTCATAGCTGTCAGACAGCCACCCACTTGCATTGCTACCTGAAGAGTCTTATTTAATGTACATACAAGCCCTACTGGCTGAAAAAGGGCTGCGGCTCTATTTCCCATTGGCAACGGAGGTTGGTTTCCACCAAACAGAAACACCATCAATAAACAGAAGAGGGAAGATTTGAAACTCTTGATACACCAAGGGTGAAACGAAAGCAGGGGAAAAAAAATCAAATGAGCCTAGGCCTGCTTTCTGGGCTGTGTGGATATAAAGGGTGCAATGTGTACAATACTGCTGTAATTCTTACTATGTGAGTGGTAAGATAATTAGTTTGCATAGGCCCAGGATGCTGGACCTCTTTACTCCTAGCACCTTCCTGTTACATCAATTAGAGTTAGTTTTATTTTCTTCGACTTTCTGCAAGAAAATACTAATCCCTTTGCGTGCTTGAACTAGTGCTTTCTAATACAGTGCTGATTGCCACCACTGTGTAGCTCACCTGGATAATAAAGACTTGTTATTTGGTCTACTTACTTAAATAACTGTTTCTCTTTCTTAGATTCTGCATGCAAATGTTCTCAAGCCCTGCCTTTGTGAGCCCTTATGAAATCACACTCTGAAAACTTGTGTGTCGGGAGTGTTTAGGAAAAGCAGTGGTTGATGATTACTTTGTTCCAAAATTAGAAATCAGGAGAACTGGCATTGTGACCTGTGGACTCTAGACTCTCCTTGCCTGGATTTTCCATTCAGACAGGCACAGTCAATGAAAACAAAAGCTTGTGTGTTTTTTTTTCCACTGGCACCTGCCTCTACTCCAAGAAGGTGTTCCAGTTTTCCATTCTTCTTGTAAAAAGGAGACCATCTTTGCCAAAAGGGCTGGTGACATGAGGTTACATTGTGATGACCTTGCAGTATGAATCCTGTTCTGCAGCAAGGACCACTCTGTAGGAGTGATTCTTTTCCCATAGCAGACAAAGAAACATGCTCTAGACGAGCAACAAAGCAAATAATATGGAGAAAGAATTAATTAGACTGGTCCCATGCTACCCAAGGAGACTAGACTGGAGAAATTCTCTCTGATTTTCAGATTTGCCCTCTATTACACTGATTTGAAAGTTATGGAAAGGACTGCAATCTCACATTAAGCCATAGTGTAGACATCAGTGTGGCACCAGTCTATGCTTCTGCCTTGCTCTATCTCCTCATATTCAGTCTAACACTAATTAATCTGACTGGGATCAGAGTCCAGATCCAACTTTCCACTTCAGCTGGCCCACTGACTTGCCCTCTTTGTAGAGAGGACAGTAAAGGGGCATTTCCAGCTCCTGGACTTTCCAACAACCCTGCCATGGGCTCACAAGCACAGGCAAATTCTGCAACACGCCTGGAAAGCATCCTGGACCAGCACAAGTGTGTTCCAGGATGCATCAAGATGAACCTGTGAAGTTGTATCAAGATGAACCAACAACCTGTTGATGTTGGTGAACCAACACAATATGTACAGATGAGTGCAGCACTAGTAAGCTGTACTGTTCCTGTAGCTGTTTTGGTTTATATACTGAATAGCACTGCAACAGTAAGGTTGAAAGCAGTTGTGCATGGGCTGTGTAAACCTTCGTGCATTTTTGATTGTGTTAAAGGCTCACACTTCATGGTCTTCCTCCAAGAAAAGAAAGCTTTTGTCCACTGAGCGGTTTGCCTCCAGCATTGCTGTCTATTGCCTCACTGATCAGCATCTTTGTCATGTCATCCATTAATGTCCACTTTCATAAGCATCTATGATCTAGCACTACCTCCATTCAGATGGTCTTTCAACTGATTAAAGTACAAAAATGGCCTTAATAATCTCATTTTTGAGGCAAGCTCCAACTCTAGCTCCTTTTAATTCTCCATAAGGGTTGTGCTTTTGCATTAGTTTGTCATCCATGACAAGAATGACATGATGTTTTACTGAGTGTCTCTCTGAGCCCTTTATAGCACTCTTGAATCATGTCATCATTGGCTCTTCCCGTGAAAGTATAAACCCTCTATGAACAATAGGTAGAGCAGCAGTACTCAAGACCACATTGTAATGATCCCGTTACTAGTCCTGCTGTGCCAAGCAGGCTTTATTGCCTCCTTGGGCACATCAAGTGCCATCTCATCTAAGCAGCACGGTGAATCCTGTCCACTTACAGGAAATACCCCTTTCTTCTCACACCTATCTGGGATTCAACCTAGATCTATCTAGGTTTTTGAAGTGGCAACCTTGATATTGCAGCCTTCAATCCCATGGGCAATGCAATGGTGTCTGGTGTTTTGACTGGAGAAATCCTGGCATTCTTTCCCACAGTGGATGCTGAAGCAAACAGCACCTCTCAAAGAGTATCAGTGCTTGCACAAATGCAGCCGCTCTTCTTTTTGATCTGAAACTCTTGTTTTTTGGTTTGGAGAGATCTTGCCATTAGGTATTGCATGGAGGTTGTCTGACCCTGGTTCTGCCATGATCATTCTTGCAGCAAAACGTACAGACTAGTTGCTCTTTGTAGCTCAGTTTCTGACCACAGTTCACTAAATCTGTCATTTCCTCTTCTGCCTTTCAGCGGCATTTCCTTCATCAGGAACCTAATGACCTTCTGCAAGCTCTCATCCACCTACAATGACTGGACCTATCTGAGGTTTGCCAAATGGCTCTAAATATTGTTTAACATTCAAAATTAGCTACTGCTTATGGCTGTCATATGGGCTCAGAACACACTCATCTGACATATGTGGTGACCTCAGCATTCTAGAAAGAAAATATCTAACTTGGTAAAGTATCAGTCAAACATAACTGCAACTGAAGTGGCATAGTATCAGGGAAGTGTAATTGAATGCTTGGCTGATGTAATCCAACGTGGCTGCAACAGAGCTTTCCAAAGATTTGCTTCAACCCACAGCTGATTAGAAAGCTCAGTTCAAAAGACTGTTAAAGCAAAAAAGGAGAATCACAGTTTTGCAGTCACAAGTAGGCACTTGAATGCCATATCTTTGTTTTATTTTGATCTGTGCTTCCTGTGTTCTTGGGACAGGTCATTTCAACTCTCTATCTCAATTGCTTCTGCTGTACAAGCTATGTAGTGTCACTCTGCTATTATGCAGGATATTCTGATTATGGATTGTCTTTGTATTAGAGACCCATCCCTCACTAACAGAAGTGCAGAATATTTTGGACAATAACATTTACAGAAAAATACAGTCAAATCATCTTAGATATTTAAAAACATGAGTCCATATGTTACTATCAACTGGGTTTAACCAGTAGACACCACAGCATTTCTGACATACAGGTTGTGATGACAGGACAACAAGGATTGCAGGCCAAATGAATTATGAGGTCCATCCAGCTCACCAGTGCTTCTACACTAGCACTTTCTGGCTCACTAAGTGAGCATTTTCTCGGCCAGAAGAAGACAATAGGGCCTGTTTCTGAGGACAAGTCAACCAATAAAACATTTTCATCTTCTCATCCCACTAGATAAAATTTGGCGCATGTTGGATATCATTCTGAGGCAGCAATAGCTCTGTGCTCAGTATTTCTGGAAATTATATGACTTTTCAAGGTAAATATTATCTGGAGGAAATGCCTTTATTAGGACCCCTGTATAATTTTCACACCTAATAGGATTTTTTCTTGGAGACAGATCCCAAGGTCATCATAGTCTTGCAGCCACGTCCTCCTTCCCTTGCGGAAAATAGGATTCTTTGCTGGAGACAGGAAGAACCAGAGCTGAGCAAGGACGTCAAGGCCTGGCCCCACTGACATTGTGATTTGGCCACATGTTAATGCGAATGACAAATGAATGGAAACCAAAAATAATAATAAAAAAAAAAGGCAAGAAGAAAGCCTTCACTTTTGTCACTCCTCCCCAAATCAGAGTTATTACGGTCCCCACTAAATTATACCTAAAATAACTTGTGTCTGTTGCTATTTAGTTATTTAAGTTGGATCTACCAGCTGCATTAGCTTGCCCCTATTGTACTATTGCAGTTGGATTGCTGCCATCCTGTCCCCTTGGGTTTTCTATAGATCCATATTTCAAAGTTACGGCTCTTGCAAAACTGTGCTGTGTGAGTTCAGACAAGCTAAAAAAAAATTAGTCATGTTTCCTCTATTCCTGCCACTTTACTAGGCTTCCTATTTGCAATCAAATTATTTTTAATTTTGACCGTGTTCCTATTGTTTGCCAGGAAGATAATCATCTTATCTCACTGCCAGGATATTTCTCTCCTTTCTCTTGTAGTTTCAGATGGATTAAATAAATACCTCTTACACAAAGCACACCAAGCTGGGCGAAAGGGCACTTCACGATCGCTGGCTGTTCTGAATTTAGGAAATGTCTCCCTTTTGGAAAAAAAAATAAAGATTGGAAGGACTCAGATATGCCATAATGGCAGCTGTGCTGTGGCAATGAGCTAATTGGATGCACCCCATTAAGTTTTAGCCATTTCAGAGCAGCTTTATGGAAA
Organism: Nothoprocta pentlandii; assembly: GCA_013398315.1. Taxonomy (NCBI): domain Eukaryota; kingdom Metazoa; phylum Chordata; class Aves; order Tinamiformes; family Tinamidae; genus Nothoprocta; species Nothoprocta pentlandii. The sequence goes on along the minus strand of VZSG01000114.1, from coordinate 1,384,135 downwards.
CACGTGGATGAAGTGAAGTTAGAGAGTGACACTGGCTTGTTTGCCTATCAGTGCTGAACTAGGGCCACAGGTGACAACTGCCCTAGTTTTGGGTAAAGGAGAGGTCCCAAGTGGCCAAGAGGTCCTATGGGATCCTTCTGGGCTTCCCTCATCACTGCTTCTTCCCAGGTGGAACAATTTGAGCTCTATGCAGGGAGCAGCGGCTCCTTTTCCGATAGGAAAGTTTTCTCCAGCTTTCTCCACCTCCACATGCCAGGAGATTATCAAAGGGAGCTAAACAGGAGCAGGTCACTACAGCACATATTGAAACCAGATTTTAAGCCATTTTCAAGGGAAGGATTAGTGCTTATTACAACTGAATGATCAGGCCACCAGTTCAAACCAACCTCATGGTGGAACACCCGGTGCATCTCAGATATTCCCAGCTTCTCCAGAATGCCCTCCAGGAGGAACCAGGTTGTCAACGCACCGGCTACGATGGTGCAACGGAAAGTTCTCCAGACAAGTGACACTGCTCAAAACCGACTGTTTTGTTTGTTGTAACCTTCACCCAAATATGCCTTCCCCGTGCTGGATGCCGAGTGGTTTACCTCCAGCTTCCTAATTATCGAAGTGCTGCTGCTTGTATTTTACCACAGATGAGGAAATGAGGACATATGGCTTTAGTGATAAGAGATTTATGTGAGCTGTCTGTGCAGCAGTGCTGCAACTTTCTATACAAGTCCATTTATAAAACAAAACATGTGTAAACAGTCGGGTTTTGATTGTTTCTGCGATTTCTTCCCCCTCGTGACAGATGTAAAGGAAAAAGTGTAGGTTTCCACTTGATGCGTGCAGATAAGTTAATGGGACAGATCCCAGTTGTGGTAAATCAGTCTCTACTTCCCCGGATTTCTGTCAGCCAAAATCCAGCTCCATGTGCGTGTGTGTGTTTAAAGAAATACAAAGAAATTCAGTGATTCACCCGCAGTTGTAGGAGCACAAATATTCCTGGAGGCTTCTGGTGGGAGCTTCTTCACCACGAACACAGCAAGGAGTAAAAATCCTGATTGCAATGGCAGCTGTGATTGCAATGAGTGCCCTTGACAACACCTCAGGAGACTGATTACCTCTCAAATCAGGAGAGGGATTAGTGAATTTTAGGTCATATTCCCAGGGAGCAAAATCCTAATAAAATCAGTGGAGTCAAAGAACAGGTCAGGCTGGATACACGCAGCTAAACCCCAGTCTGAACTGTCCTCTTTCAGTCCTCTTATTCTCTAGACTTTACTAAGAAGGGGCCAAGTGCAGGGTGGAGAGTCTTGGTTCTGTCCAGGAAACTATCAAGGTTTTCTCTGGACTTTTGGGGAACTTGGGATGGGAACTCAGGATTCCCCATGTGATTTTTGGCTTTCTTACAGTTTTAGCTGCAAACACCCCAAGGACAGTGTTTCTTGTGCTATTTCCCACCTTGTTTCAGACAGCAGGTGAGTCCATAAATATTCTGGGATAGTTCTGATCTTACCTGAGAAAGTCTTAAACCGAGTCCATTTGCAGACAGACATGATAATTCCCCAGGGATTTGAGCTCCACACCTCTCACTAGTGGGATAGGTATCATCACCTTGGAAATATTGTTTGGAGGACACCAGGTCTAAGCTCCTTGCATACATGCAAATGCATCACAGACAAGTGCTCTCCAGTGATGTTTGCTTAACAACCTCTTTTCACTTCCACTTTGCAGCTTTTGGAGTTGTTTTTCTCCTTGTTTGGGCTGAGAAGGTGAGTCATGGAACAAAGAGAGTGTGGAAAGTTACATTCAGCCATTAAAACGACTGCAGCAACTACTAGGAAAAAAAAATGATCCATGCAACTAATCTCCCTGCAGTCACGCCCAATTTGGATGGATTACGAGTTAAAATCTGAGCCTTTCATTTGACCGAGGCTGCTGGCTGCTGCATGCAGCTCATTTCCACTGTGTGTCACACTCAGCCTTCAGTGCCTGTTGCTTAAGATGTGTGAAATCTCCTGTGCCAGTCAGATACGGTGAGGTGGACGGACACAGATAAGTCCTGCACTCAAGCTCCCAGCCACGGAGAGGGCTGTGACTCTGACTCCATCACACACTGACTTCCCAACCTCCCCGGATGGACCACATTTACCCATATGGTCCATCTCTTCTCCAGCACAAAGTCTATGCTGTTCCCTTCCAAGTGCAGGACTCCAAACCAACTAAAGGATGGATGCTGCTGCTGCCACCTTCCCTACCTTCTAAGGTAGGGAAGAGAGTGGATGCTACAAACATCCTTCTTGCCGAGTCTGGGAAGCCCTTCTGGGAATGCTGACACAGTCACGGGCCGTCTATAGGTGCTGCCCAAGCACATCTGCTAGTTTTGCAGCAGCAGTCCAAAGCAGGTGGGAAATGGGAAAATATTTAAGTAGAATAAGCACGGTGGAATCATTAAGACAGACATACGATGGCGGAAGCCCCTTTTTAATATACTTATTACTTTTTCCACCCTCAATAGTTTTTTACATTGAGATGGCATCAGTGCTTCACAGGTTGCAGACTAAGTATAGCTGCTGATAAACCGCAGTCTCTAGGGGAGAAATATGGGAGCACACGGCAGCTTTATGCCGCCGCTTGGACAGGAAGCAGGAGAGGATATTATATCAAACAGAAGGCATGGGAGAATTGCAGGTTAGACAGAGAGAACTTAGTCACTTACGAATTGGGTCGGCTCCCTGGGACCTGCGTTCGCTTCCTGCAGGAACCCTAACATAGCCCAAAATAGCAGCAACTAGGTAAAAGCCAAGTGCCTTCCTCCTTCTCACCCCACAGCAAACACTAACGCTTACATCAGAGAAAGAGAAGCGTAAGTGGAGTGGCCTAGGGCTATGAGTGCCGTTTTCAACCTGTGGATGAGCCATCAATATCTTCCAGAGATCACTGTTACCCACTTGTGTCATTAAGCTCTTCACTGATGATAAGCTCTGCATGATATAGTCCCATACATCAACCGATGAACTGGGAAGATCCCAAGCATGGGCCCAGGAGTGTGAGATGGCACACACCAAGGTTTTCCACTGACTGTTTGGGCATGCTGACCTGGAAAAAAAAAAGGGATTTGGGCTGTAAGGATGAAGGGCATGCCACGCCTGGCGTTTTCAGGGACGGACAACAACCCCAGGGCTGTTTATTCCCCGGTTCATGGGTACCCACAACCACCACCGTCTGCATCACGTCAGTTTTACTGTGGCTCCCTGCTAGGTTTTCCCTTCTCCCCAGCAGCGTGGCGAGGGTTGCTACCACACGTGTGCACCACAACAACGTGAAGCTACACCCAGAGGCACACTCTCTGTTCACCCTTCTCCCAAGCTCTACAAATGCCTTTGGGAGCTGATTGGGCAGGTAGAACCTAGGGCCAGACCCTCAGCATGTGCATGAGCAAAGTGAGACATCAGCGGGAACACGGTTACGTTGATCATATGTTGTTTGGGTACCCGCCAGGAATGAAATCCCCCTTGTTGGATTTCTGGAGCATCAAAGAGGCTCAGGTGTTTTCCGAAGCAAACTGGTACTTGCCTACATGATCACCATTAAAAATCGGGAGGTTTTAAAGGAGCTGCTTGCTGCTTCGTGGCTTCAGAACTTGAACCTGAAGTCCTGGGGCTCTGTGCCTGGTTCCCAAGGTAAACACATGTGATTTATTTCCTCTATGCATCTGCAGCACAAGAATTCATTACATCCATCCCCGATGGGCAGGAGCCAACACGTTTCCAACGTGCCAAGTTACCCGAATGTTATTAAAAGCTGCAAGAGCTGGAGGGGAAGGTGCAGAGCAAGGCAACCTCCTTCCCAAAGCCAGGTGGCTTAGGATAGACTTACGCTGCTTCCCAAACTGATGAGGCAAGCTGGAGTCAGCGGTTCCTTCCAGCAACAGCTCAGTCCCCCTGGATGCCTCTCCAAAAGCTGCACAAATATTCTGGGAAGGGGGAGGGAAGAGCGAAACCTATTCAATTACACTGAGCTCGCGACTGGCCTAGTAAAATCATTTATGGAGTGAGGGAACCCGGAGTGGTTTGGGCTGCAGCCATCTGCTGTTATTTGGTACACAGAATCGGTTTCTATGGATTTTATTAATAGGTCACGCGATCATATACGGAGATGTGAGATGCGAACCTCTCCGGAGGGGTCCCTGGTTGGGGTTTCTGCTGCCTGCACAGGCAACAGCTCCAACTTTCCTGCAGCAGCAAGTCCGTAAAAGCCGGAGGGGAGCGGCTCTGTGTTTAGGATGCTGCTATTTTTTTCCTTTCCGCCCCCAAATCTCCAAGTAATTTTGTCCCTGCTCCTCTCCACAGCACATTTAGTCAATGCTCTACCCTCCCAGGAGCTTCCCACCAAGCCTGGAGCGGATCTTGGCAATGAGTTGGAGCCTGGGAGCAGCCGGTAGCCTCCTGCCATCCTTGTGTTTTAACAGTGTCTTGGTGTGGGTTCCGTATCCCGTAAAAAAAAAAGGGAGAAGCAAACGGAGCGGTCCGAGCGATCCCTTCATGCCATCAGGAGCCAGGATGGGGACAGCTGTCACAGGGCTGATTCCGACTGTGGGATCCTCCCTCAGTCTGGGATGCAGGATGGGGGATCCCTCTGGCTCTAGGCTGCAGCACGGGGGGGTTGCCCGGGTCCCACGGGGACTGCGGGACCTCCTGGCTCGGCTTCGGGCAGCAGGACCGCCCCTCCGCTCCCACCCGCGCTGCGGGACCCCCCGTCCAGTCCTGCCTGTGAGAACCCCTGGGTCCGATCCGGGCTGCGGGATGGGGGGTTCCCCATGTCCTGTCGGGGCTGCGGGGGCCCTGGGTCCGATCCGGGCTGGGGATCCTCGGGGCTGAGGAGGGCCCCCCCGCGGTGCC
>VZSG01000114.1:1289962-1369698 GCA_013398315.1 Nothoprocta pentlandii | reverse complement strand
ATATATATAAATATGTATATATATGCACATTAAAAAAAAAATCTTCTGCTGGTTTAATTTGTGGTTAAGAGCACTTGGCACCTCCTAGGACTGAAATCACTGACTCTTGGGTGCAAATGAACCAATTCCATCCTCATTTGGGCCCTGATTTGGGGTGGAGTTGGAGCATGTGCTGAACGTGTCTGGAAGATGGGAGCAGGAATTTCTTCCTGGGACACGTGCTGACCTGCAACCCTCCTGGTTTGGGACTGCAGGTTTTTTGCATTTCTGGTGACTCTGGTGGTCTCAAGGGATTTTCCTGGTGTAGGCAGAATTGGGGTTTAGGAATTAGGTCTTGTCCTTGGTGTCAGTGAGAAACCAGGCAGCAGAACCTCATCAAGGTGCTTTTTGCTGGTGGTGGCACTGTGTTGTCCCTTGGGGCTGTGCTTTGGCCTGATGAGCCATTTCCTGATATTGCAGCGTGTTTTGTGCAATTTTGGGGTAATATTACAGGATCTCACCAGACTGATTGCTCCGTTTGGTCAGGAGAAGCTACCCCTTAATCCACAGGAGATATGGGCAGCATGTTCTATGGTACAGGCCATGTCCCTGGCAGCAACAGTCCTTCTTTTTGCATGTTCTGTGGGAGTGACAGTGTTAGAGATGACATTTTCCAGGAACATTTCCAGTGCCTGAAAATGAGCCCCGAGATGCACTTTGCCTCCCTCCCCACTGCCAGACGTTTCATGGAGAGGAGGGAGCTTGGTCAGGGCACTGTGCATGTGGGGAGAAAATCTGCCTTGTTATTCCTTAACTTAGAGAAACCTCTGTCTGGAGATGTAAGAAGCACTTGCAGATGCTGTCTGGATACCACCTCTCCTCGTCAATTAGCAGCATTAAATGCTCAGCAGGGAGGATTAATTAGGAAACTAAAATCTTTCCATCGTGACAGCCTTCTGGTTCCCATTGAAACGCGACTGAAGAACTGGAAAGGCTTCTGTGTTTTGTTGTGATATTCAGGCATATGTTTCTTTCCCTCCTGGAGATTAATTTTGTCTGTCTGCAGCAGGACCGTGGGAATCAATATTGAACTTTACTGAGAAAACTGTGTTTCTCCAGAGCTAGGCTCTAAAAGTAGTTGGCTGTTTCCCCACTGTGCCTCCTAAGTGACCTGGTTTTGGAGCAGCTGAGCAAGTGCCGCTCTCGTGGTCTAGACCATGTAATGCCTCGAGCTGGAGCCGTTCTCTGCTGCCGTGCATGAGGGTCATCCTGGTGTGATGGCAGGACAGACCCAGGAGGCTCTGAGGGACTGGGATTTGGGCAAATGTACCTGCCCCACGTGCCTGGTGGGACGTGTGAGCTGCACGTTGTCCTCTCTGGCTCTTGCACCGGTGGCTTGTTTTTGTGTTTGGCCATATGTGACAGCAAATGCGCTTGACTTCATGTGACACCACAGGTCAGGAGGGCAAGGAGGAGAGCCGAACCAGAGCCACGTGCTGCTGTTTCATAACCTCTGCTGGTGACGGACATGCAAGTCAGCAGCTTGTGAGGGCAACGGACACCTGAGGCTGTGCAGAAACACAGTCCTGTTGCTAGAAAGCACAGGGCGGATTTTAATCGTAGGTGGTCCCCAAGCAGTCACTGAGCCTTATGTCCTCACTTGGTCCAGTATTAGTGCAAATTGTATGGCAGAAGTGGCACGGGCAGGAAAGGGACCTCAGATTTGTGGCACTCTCCCGGGCTGCTCCTCAGGCCCTGGTCTCCATGCGAGCCACAGGCCTCGTGCATCGTGTCTGCAGGGAGAAATGAAATAACCCAGTAGCTGGTTGGGAAGGTGCTGAGCAGGAAGTGGTCGATAGGCCCTGGGCAGTGGCCTTGGCAGTCGGTGGGGGAGCTGTTTTGACGAACCGCGGCACAGCTGAGCTCGTTAGAGAGGAGGCGGCGAGGCGGGAGGGCTGCGAGGAGGACTATTGATCGCGGCGGTGGGACGTGGGGCGGCGAGGAGCGAGGGTGGGAAGTGCAGCGCGATCGGCGGGAGGTGGCGGGCGACACAAAGTGGGTCAGGCAGCACGGGGGCTGGCAGCAAAGCCCTGAGCACCGTCCGAGCGGAGCGGGCACCATGCGGCCCATGCAGCAGCCAACGCAGGCAACGGGATGGGCCTCCTTCCTTCCTGGTCCACAGCTTGCTCTGACCTCCACGTTAGAGCACGTTGGACTGGCCATAAACTCTTTAACGACCTTGGTGCTCCCAGGGATCCAAGCTACAGAGGTGATTTTGGTGCCTGGCTGTCCTCAGCTTTGGATATGAATTTGGTGTCTGAGTCTCCGGAGCAAAACTCCAGCAGTCCCCAGCTCTTGGGTTGGGTTCTCCAATGCATATTGGTTTTACGGCTCCTGGAGTAGGACTTCCTTTGTGAAGAAGCTCCATTACTGATGCCGGGTAGAGAGGAATCCGTGCTGCGTAGACATCTTTCTGCCGTTTGCTTTTTCCAGGAAAAAAAATCACCCTGAGAGAAAAGCTTTTCTGAGGGCATACTTCATCTGAATGTTTTTGTATCTCTTCCCCCTTTTTGGTTTCTTCTTCCCCTTTTTCTTCCAGGGACATAGAAGAAAGAGGTTGGAAACTTCACTTTTTTCAGAAGTATGTTTTTTTGATTGAGTTTTTTTTTTTCCCAGAAAGTCTCTTGTCATTTTTGCTGAAACATAAAAATAATCACACACACACACACAAAAAAAAAAAAAAGGTAGGGAAAAGAGTGTCATGGAAGACATCTTAATGCTTCTCTGCCTTGGCTTTTATCCTATATATCCAGAGATGTTCCCTCTGGATTGCTCTCTCTCTTTAGGAGCTATGCTCAGGGAAACCAAAAGGGGTTTCTGTTGGTGTAACTTGCATGAGAGTTTATTTCTTTGTTTCATAAGTGCACAAAAAACTCCCCAAGAACAGGATTTTGCCTTGTGAAAGGGCAGAGGATGCAGAGCAGTGCTAGAGACCTTCAGCAGCAGCAGAGAGGACTAGGGGTCTGAATCTTGAATTTGGGCACACTGAATAGTAGGGCTGCCTTTTAGAGGGAATCTTTGTAAGAGCTGGGCTTAACTAGGGTGTGATCAGGGTATTGGCACTTTGGTTCAGCTCTGCTAGTGGGTGGAAGAAGTAATTTTTCTCTAACAAGTTGGATTTTACATGTCAGCACATACCACATGTGTTCTCTAGAACTTTGCTTGACTTCCCTTTTATATATGTGTAAAACAGATAGACCATAGCCTGAAAGGGTTGTGTTATCTGCTTGTTGCTAATAGTCCTTTCCAACCCTTTAGCTTGTTTCCTTATTTTGTGGGTTTCCAGAAGCTTGTGATCACTGTTGTGTATTCATGCGTGTTCCTGCACAACTACTTGTGGGCTTTCAGGTGATGAATATAGTTCTGGGGGAACTGGCTGGTCCTCTGTGTGAGCTGGGATGATTTGTGCATCTCTAAACTATAACCCAAATTTATCTCTGTTTTGTGAGTAGCTCCTGATATTAATGCCTTGTGCAGGGCACCTGTATGAGCACTGCACTGAATGCCCTGTGGTTTCTAGAACAAAACTATAAGGATGAGGTGGAGATGATCGCAGCAAACCTGTAATATTCCAGACTTTCATTTTTTTGCATTCAGATGCCTCTTGGCCAAGACAAACCTGCAGACTCTTTGCCCGAGCTATCGGTGTGCGTTCGTCCTATTGTCACAGTTAAAACAATCCCACTTTGCTGTTGTTTTTAACACTCCCCCAGCCCTGGCCTCCGAAGCTTTTTTGAAAATAACATTCACAATAATATTTTTAACAGTTCCGTAGTATACAAAACTCCAGCACCTTGGCAGCACTCCCGGAAACTTGCTGAAAGTTAATGTGGTCAACCCTTAAAAAAAGAGAGATTTTTTCCGCTTGACTCTTGCTTGTTAAACTCTCTCAGCCCAACATGTTGTTCCCTGCTGCTTGAAAAAACAAGGAAAGTCCCAATTTTAGCAACGCTGGTTTGAGTAGCTTTCCAGCCGAGCTGTGTTTCGGGGGCAACTGTGGCTTCTTTTTCTTGTCGTGGTGGCCTGTCCATGCACGTTCAAAGCGAGCGGTGCTTGGGCTGGAATATAGGGTGGTGGAAGCCTGTGGGTGTTGCTCCATGGTGGGAGATGCCACTTGTTCCTAGCGATGAGAGGTCCCGTCTTGGAGCCTGTGTTTTATGCTGGATGCTGGACCTGGGTGGGATAAGAACTGTCCTTTCTCGGAATGATGAGATGCTGTAAATCCTACTTGGAGGAGGTGGGTAGGACAGTGGAGACTCCAGCTGGGCTGCCCTCTTCCCTAACCCCCTATCCCACATCTTTCCTCCCAGCAGCTCCCTCGCATTTACTTCTGGATCTCACCTCAAATTCAGGATGAAACTCCTCTCTCCCATCCCCTCTTCCTTGTGTGGTTGCACTTGATGATCTTGAAGGTCCTTTCCAACCATAATGATTCCATGATTCCGTGACTCCCATGCATCGCTCACCCACAGCACCTTGGATTTGACCTTGGAGTCAAATCTACACGGACAGCACCTTGCTGTTGGCTTCCTTCAACTCCATCTCGGCTATTCCCTTCCCACTCTTTGAGTATGAGGATTAAAGAACTGGCATTAAATTTTGGCATGGATTTTGAAGCAGGGAGCTAGTCCGTATCTCCTGTATGGATGAGCAATCTTCACTGAAGCAGCCGAGTGATGTTGAGCTGCTTGGGCTGTAGAAGTGAGTCCAGCTTGGTGCAATCTAAACTGCTTTTTTTTTTCCACGGGAGAGCGCAGTGGGAGGAGGGGGAGAAACTGCTTTGAAGTGCATTGGAGTAGAAACAGGCTTTTTCCTTTTATTTTTTTTTTCCAGAGAGATAATAAAGGGCAGAATTTGTACTCGAAACAGGAATTTGTCCTTCTCCAACAGGAAGGTGCTAGTATGTATTTTTGGGAAGCCGCGGAAATCGCCAGTGTTCATGGTCCAGTTTGAAGGCTGGCTGCTTTTGGGATTTAGAAACTTGCTTAAAATGCAGTAACTTTTTTTTCTCTCTGTAGTTGTGGAGATTCTCTGCACTGTGCGTGGGGACTGGTTTCAGAATGGGAGTTGGGCAATGAGCTCCTGGGGGTTTGGCCTGGTGGAGATGTCGAAGAAAGAAGGAAATGGGGTTCTGCAGGAAGAAAAAAAATCACTTGTTTTTTTCTGGAATTTGCCTGCATGGTACTTCTAGGCAGGTGCTTTTGTGGCCGGATGCAGATCCCCAAACTGGCAACCAGTTGCGGGTCTGTCTGGTCACTTGGGTTTGCAGAGATCCACGTTCAGGGTGCAGTGGTTGCAACCAAGGGCTGTGTTTCATGTGCCTGAATTCTGCCCAGCGCCTCTGCCCTGTCATTGGAGCCTTTGAAAAGGCTCCAGAGAGCCATTAGGAAGAGCCTCACGCTGGCAGAGTTAACCCAGGCTAGCCCAGGAATTTTGGGTCAAATTTAGACTATCTGCCCATGGCCTTTCATGCAACCAGGTCTTAATTGCTGGAAGTGCCGCATTAATTCTGAAAGCAAAAGCAGCGAAGGTTTCGCCTGTTTCCTGTTTCCCGCTGCAATCAGCTGGAGTTTTTTGCCTTGCTTTTGTGGCTTTCTGCTCCCTCCTGGGCAGATCACCCCGTGCAAGATCACCCCATCTTTTGCAAGATGGGATTTTGAACCTTTTCCAGCCCGTTGTTTCCTCGCCTCGCGTTTCGCTCGACGCGGACAGAGCGGGTTGAACACTTTTGGGGGTTAAACGGTGCTCCTGGGGGAGGAAGCTGCAGCAGCAAAAGGAACAGCACACTCAATGGTACATGTGCTGCTCTGCCAGCACGGCTTGCTTATCGATTTCCCTTCCTGCTCGTCCCTCAAAATAGGTTGGATAAATATCCTCCTGCGTGGTGGAGGCTCTGGCGCTGCACAAAACCCCAATCCGCGCTCGCAGCCGTTCGTGGCTCACGTCAACATTTCACGTTTGCTCCGTGGATGCATTTGGCCGAGCTGGGATCTTTTGGGGACGGCCTTTTTGTACCATTTCTGTGCAACACGTGGCCCATAAACGCCCCAGCGCTTGTGTGGGTGCCCGGGCTCACGCTGTGATCGGTGATTGCAGGGCAGGGTTGCCCGCGGTGACTGCCGAGCAAGGACGTCTTGCAGCTCCAGCCTTCTGGGAGCTTGGCTGGAGTTTGGAAAGCCTAAATGTAGGGCTCTGCAGCCTAAATGTAGGGCTCTGCTTTGATCCGGGCTGCCTGAGACTGCCTGTCTGCTCTGGCTCTCTGTCCATACTCCAAATGAGCAGCACCCCATGGGCTTACTCCAAAATGAAACGGGCTAAAGACACTGTTGTAATAATAGCACTGATGCAAGCACGTGGCTTCCCGCTGCAAATTCCTTTTATTCTTAAATCAAATAAGTTTTCTTTATCCCTGTCTATCTGTAGCACACATGTAATCTCATTACTCCAAGGTAATGTGGAACTGTGTATGTTTTTAAGGGTGGTCCCTTTGTCATGTCCACGTGTAAACTCTGTGCATGCTTCTTGTTTCAGGGTGGATGCTTGAGAGTGGAGGAGAAGCTGCAAGTGTCTGGGATCGGTGGAATGGAGGCCTGATGTAGATGGAAAGATGGGTAAGAACTGGATTCCCTTAAAGCAATTAATTTGCTACAGCCTGATTGTTTTGGTTGGCATTGCCTGGCATGACAACATGGTGGGAGATGCTGATGTGATGCCCTGGTTAAATATTATCTTGTTTTGTTTTTTTCTATTTCAATATTGACAGAATTGGACAAATTGATTCTAGGGGGAAGCTGGAGTCTTTTTCCAACTTTACCTTGTATTTCTGAGCATTCCATGTATCCCTAAATTTCCATTCCCTGTATTACCTCTCTCAAGGATGCTTCAGATACAAACAGAGCCCCCATATATTGCTTATCTGAATGGTGACTTGATTTACTTGCAGCTTTTGTCCTTTTTTCCTGGAATAACAGAGAAGTCATATATCAGGAGCCCTGCAGTACTGAGGGAGATGTGTTAAGTGAGGATAACTTGTTGTTCTGGAGGTACATAACAGTTTTGATCCTCTCTGCTGCTAAAAAAAGCTTTGTTATAACAGAAATTGGAACCACTTGAAAGTTGTTTTAGCTCAATTTTAGCACATCAATAACCAGATAGGTGGTGGTGTCTCCTGCAGAGGTTCAAGTGCCCTTGGGCCATCAAGCCCCTTGCATTACTCTTGCAAAGTCCTACAACAGCTGCAGAAAAACAACCATGTACTGCTCGAGGGCCTGTAATCTGCTCAGCACACATCTGATGCCAAAAAAGAAAAAGAGACTAGGAGAAATTTAATTTGCTGTTCTCTTTCTGCTAACAAAATGCATGGGGAAAAGGGAGCAAGGGAACTCGCTTGAAGCAAAACAAAGTGAAAAAGAAGGGAGGAGAAAGTCCAAACCTGAAGGAATGACAAATTTCACTTAAAAAGCCCTGGTGGGAAAACCCCAAACATTTTAGAGAAATTTTCACTTGGAAGGTTAAAGCCACTATTTTGTCAAAACATTTTTTTTTTTTCTTAAAGAAGGAAAGTTCTCACTTGCTCTGAATTGGTGACTCCAGTGTAGTTCTCAGCAGACAGTTGACTTGGGAACTTCTTTTTATTTTTGACTGCCTGCTGTCTCTAGCTGGAAGGGGAACTTGAGCCTTGTAGGGCTGAGTCTCTTGCATCAGCACCCCTGGTGAAAAGAGCTTCCACTAGCTTTGAACTAGCTCCTTGCATGCATTTGGATGGAGCTGTCACTGCGGTGGGTCCTCTAGTGAAAGCAGCACCCTTTTCCAAGCCTGTCACTGTTTTTTGGGGATGTGGGCTGAATATATAGGGGTCTGTTGGACAGATCTATAGTAGTGATCACCCTTGTGTGTGAGCATGCCCTTTTCCCACATCTCGTAGCTCAGAGCATTGCTGTTGCTCATTGATAGATGGCTTTGTTGCGTTTGAAGGCACCACTGACACCTTCCAGGCTGCGTTGAGAAGGGACTGTGGTGCAATCCTGGGTTTTAGCTGGCTTGTTGGCTGACATGGGGTAAATGCAGGTAGATTTTTTTCCATCTTACTTTTTTTAGGCTATTGCAGCAATTGCCTTCCAAGATGTGATGGATTAGTAGGACTCTCTGTGGGGATTTTTGTGGGTTTTTGTACCAGACCCATTGCAGAGATTATCACTGTAAGAGGTGAAGGACAGTGCTTCATGGAATGGAACCTATTTTGAGTCAAAAGTAGATAGACCTGATTAGTGTAACCGGATTGTGTCTGTCGGTTGATGGATCATTTAACTGTCTTGCTGATGCACAAAAGATTTAGCTAGATTTAGAGCATTTAGCTCTCATTTTCCCCATTCTATTTGTGAACTTGCTTCCTTTCTACGCAGTGGGAAGGTGGATTGTTTTCCAGGGAAGAGCAGGAAATATGCAGTTGTTACATTAGTTCCTTTCTGGTAGACCACAGAGGAGATCTGTTGGATTAGGTGAATTCTTGAGGCTCTTTCCAGGTCTTTCTCCCTTGGATCATATTTGCAGTGCTGTCAGTCTCTCAGAGTTCAGGGTAGCACTTTTCACTCCTGGACATGTTCCAGCGAAGTTTGATGACCTCATATGAAAACCATAGGATGGGAAGTGGGAACTTCTGTCTTCTTCATGGGCTCCAGCTCTGACATTACACCATGCATGATGCAGGGCTGCTTGACCTACCTCTCTACAGCGGTGGCATTGTAGGGCTGCAGAGAGGTTGCTCTGCCGTGGTGGGTTCAGGATGTATCTCTGCACGTGCTGGCTTGTGAGCAGCGTCAGCAGGGGTCCTTGGCACTGTGTCCTCTTAAGGTGTGTTGACATAGTCATAGCCATGTCTACTTGACACTAGTATCTGTTCTTTTAGTGCTATCTTGAAGTACTTGGATGTCTCTCATGCAAGTGGGATAGAAGGCTGCATTGTCCAAGAGCAAAATCAACTGGATGTGGTTTGGAGACCTGGAGCAGAACTGTCTTGGTTTTGCTTCATGCTTTGTCCTTAAACAACATGGATTCCTGGGGCACTTTACCCCAAATGTGCAACTTCTGTACTTGTACTGAAGCATTTGGCCTTTCCCTGTATGGAGAAAGAGGCTCATGAGAAGAGCAAGATGGAACCATGTGGAAGCAGCTCTGGGAAGGCTCCATGGCCTTTGTCATGCAGACAAAGTATACCTGGTCAGCAGTGCATGGATGTGAAATCTATAAAGATCTCCATGTCTCCAATGGGACTGTAGTCAATGGAGATTATAAATCACTGTGTTTAAACACTACGTCACAGTAAAAGCAACAGGGAAAAAAAACACAACCTTTTATTGTCTAATTATGTTGTTTAAAAATAATTCAAGTGTTCTTTATTCTGGTTACGAAGTGCTGTGTGTTTCTAAGGCTAAAAATGTGGGGCTCTCAATCTCTCCCATTCAGTATTTGTCCATATATCCCTAAGGTTTAGGGGTCACATACCTTTTTTTTCTGGAGGAAATCTCTGATTCTTGCTTCAGCAGAGAACCTGGGGAGAGGAGAATGATCCGTATTTTCAGCACTACCTACGAGGCTGGTGGTGAGTACCCAAACTGTAGTCTGGGCTGGGAGAAGACAAAGCAGGAGGCTTAAAGAGAAGGGGGCTTCTCTGGGTAGTCATGGGCTTGTCCCCAATTCAGTGTTTCTTAACCCCAATTCAGTTTTTTTTCTGAGGATGCCAAAATAGGAAAACTACCCCAGTTCCATGGCTAGGGAAGACATCCACATTCCGTTTGCAGAAGGTGATTTCTTTTACCTCTTCTATGCCTTGTTTTCCTCATTCCTCCCTCTATACCAAGTGGAGTTGTCTTGTTCTTGGAAGGCTAAGAGTTAATAAAAGAAAACACCAACTCTCCACTTTCCCATGTTTGCAGATGGTGGATTCTTTTATCTCTTCCATACCTTGTTTTCCTCATTCCTCCATCTATGCCAAGTGGAGTTCTCTTGCTCTTTGAAGGCTAAGAGTTAGTAAAAAAAAAGGGGGTTGATTTGCAGCAATTTGTCTTCTTGCAAAGCACGTTGAGCTTCTTAGCTTAGGTTTTGTCATCTTCGGAAGATGTCTTGGAGTTCAACGAACTCTTTCTCCCTTCCTGCTGCTGTGGCCTTCCCGATTCCGATCTGGGGTCAACCCGGGTGCTTTGGGCACTGGAAGAAGCGGGACCACACGTGCATCGCGGTGTCGAGGCCGCTGCAACCACAGACCAGAAATTTGCAGCCTGGGGGCTGTGGCTGTGAGCGCTGGAGGTGGCTGGAGGTCGTTATGGGCACTCAAATAACCTTCAAAGGCTTCGGAGGCAGGCAGGGGAAATAACCCGCCGGCCACGTTCCTTGCCGGGCAAACACGTTTCGCCTTTCAACTAGGCTCCAGAGAGGGATGGTTTGTGGCAAAAGCTAATATCTTTTTATTAGACCAAACTGATAGAACTGGGAAAAAAATTAAAAAGAAACAGGCCGTCCTTTGGGCACATTAGCCCTTTCTCAGGAGCAGCGAAAACTTCAAGCTAAAGGCAGGTGAGAAAATTGCCTGGAGTTTAATTAAGTTAAACTACTAGGCAGGGGGAGAGGAAAATGTAACTGGTGTCCGGGGAGAAGAGAGGAGAGTTACAAAAAAGAGCAAAAAGAAGGGAAATGTTGTGGGAGGAGAGGGAGAAACCGATGGTTGGTACCTGTGAAGTGGTAAGGAGCTTGCAAGGCAGCTGTTGCAGCAGAGAGTGCCCTGTGCCATTGAACAAAAAAGGCCTTTAAAAAATAAATCAGTGGAGTCCTAGGTAGCCAAAACTTTCTTAAATGTGGTAATTCTACTTTTTAAGGAGCTATCCCCTACTTGCAGCTGTCCTCAAAGCAGCTGGGAGCCACCATGCTGCTGTAGGGCTAGGACGTGTCCCACGGCTGGAGCCAACAAGGTTGGATTAAGTTTCTCCTCAGTTTCTAGGGGCTTTAGGCCTTTTTATGATCCTGATAGCTGGCATGGGCTGGCCTACTGGTTACACCTTTGCTGGTCAAAAAAGCCCTTGGTCAACAAAATTGCTGGCCCTGTGGACTCATGATACTGCCTTGCTTGTGGCCAAACTGTCTCCCCCACCAAAATTGGGGCTACGGAGTCCCATGTTTGGTGTTTCATGTGTAAAAATGTCACTTTTGCACACAATAACTGGTTAAGCTGTTTTAAACAGATTTTTGCCTTCCCCTTGCAAGCTCATTCCTGACCACTTGTTCCTGCCCCGTTTTGCTTGGTGATGCAAGGGGAAGAGTTCCAGGTAGGACCTTTGGCCTGATCACCATGCAGCTTTACTAGTAGTTGTAGGGGTCACCTGAGCATGTGGCGTGTGAGTAAGAGGCATGGATAGTGTGGCAGTGCCCTAAAACCACCAACAATTTAATGCAGCCTTTGGCATCATCCTTCCTTGGTTATGAGAAACGGCTATCAAGAAACCTCAGTATCTCCCAGCATTAGTTTATCAACATGAGGCCAACATGAAGACATCAGTGAGCAAATTCCTGCCAAGGAACCCTGCCTACCAGAAGAGTCTTTCTCGGCTTCCTCCTCTTTGTGACCTGTTGAGCTCTGCCTCCACTTGTGCACGGGTTGACCTGGCCACCTCTTGTGTGGGGCTGCAAGCAGGTGAAGGAGAACGAGATGCTGGTGCTTCCAGCCTTTGATTTGCAAAGGGAAGGGGCTGGTGGCAGCTACAGTGTATTGCAGTCTGAACTGGGTGATGGTTATGGGATAATGAAATATCTTAATAAGATAAGCAGATCTTAAACTCTGTTGCTCCAGTTAGAGGCTTCGTTTAAACTGAGGCTCGTCTGCATCTGTCCCTGGGTGGATACATAGGGCAATCTGCTTTGCCAATGCATCTGTTTTAGGGACACTTTAGGTACTTTTAAGATGATGCTTTTAAGGAAGGTGAGGTGCAGAGTGGTGTTTATAGCAAGTGGGGTCTAGATCCCTTCCCTGTACTTGCTTGAGGACTTGCTATGGTCTGTGGTTTATACCTTGACCTTGTGCTTCTAGCTCAGGAGGTCCTTGTCATCTTCCTAGTACTGACCAGAGTGGTCACTGTGATGGTTACTAACTGATCCCTTCAGCTGTTTGCTGGCGAAGTACATTGGTGACAGTCTGTATCTGCTGAAGATGTTTAGCTCCTGAAGAAACCCTGTGGTCTGAGTCCATTCCCCAGCTGGGATGCTGTTTTTTTCCCCCAATAAAAGCCTCTTCTCCAAGCTCCTGGCCCCTGCTTTGGAGGAAAGGCAGCGTTTGTCTTCACAAGCAGATTCTTTGAAACCTTCTTCATCTAAGAAGTTAGCGCTGCCTGGTTCCCTGATCCAGAAAAGCCAACGTGGAGCTGGTAGAACATGCACTTTCTGGTAAAGAAAGTCCAGGTCTCTTGTGGTCCAGGTGCTGCAATATGTGAGTCAAGATTGCTCCATTTTCACACTGCAGCTACAAGTAAAGAGGTGTTGCCAGTGGACATTGCATTGGAGAAGTGTTCTCCAAGTGTGCACTGGGCCCTTCACAGAGATCAAGGAAGAACAGGCCAAATGCAGAAGTAGGAGCTACAGGAATGAATTAAGGTCTACTCACATGTAAGAACTGATGTGTTCCCGATTCATTTAGCTAAATGAAGAGGGGTTAAAAAGGCATGAAATCATAGTCTCAGTGCCTGCAGTTGATGTGAGGTAAGGTGCTAACAGGCTTTTATAAAAGGTACAGGTATATCAAGGTCAAACAAGCAGAATATGAAGCTAGCTAGCCTCAAACTGGAGTTTAGAAAGGTGTGTGTTATGGTGAGGGTATTGAAGTTAATGCTTGAAGCAGTCTTCAAAGAGAATTTTTGGACAGCTTTTCAAAAGAAACTGTTTTGCTTGATCCCAGGTCAAGGCCATGTTTTAGTCACTGCTTAATGAATTTCTGTGGCCTCTATGTTTAGGAAGGCTAGGGCAAGTTAGGTCCTTTCTGAATTTAAAATCCATTCACTTGTTCAGTTCTGGCTGCAAACTTTTGCAGTCTTGGTCAAGACTTGTCCATCTCTGTTTCTCATCTTTTCAATGAAACCTAAATGACAGTTCATCTCTCTTCTCCTCTGATGGTTTAGCTGAAAGCCCATCAGGACAAGGACTGACCTTTGCAGGGCACTGTGTGATGCTGAGGTAATGGATCTTACGCATCGTTTTGGTGAATGATTAAGACCTGAATGTCTTAAATCAGAATATACCCAGTGGTTGTTCCCTTCTGGAGAGGTGGACGCTAGCGATGGAGGGCACCACTGGAATTTACCCGGGCCATGACCAAACTGGGCTATCACCACCACGACTGTGAAAAGCACAGTGGGATCTTCAGTGACCACAAGCGGTCACAGCTGTGGTTTTGCGTTACCTCCAAGCAGAAGTGCCTATGACAGCATGCAGCCCCTGAGCTGCACGCTACGGCCCTGGCTCAGCGCTGACTCAGAAGACCATATTCTGCCTTCCCCAACACCCAGGGTTTTTCCCTGACTTTTCCCAGCTGAAGCCCTATGAGAGAGGGGCTGAAATCAATCTGTGCAGTGTTTTACCAGACTCCATTTCACTTGTGCAACTTTTTCTCATATGCTTCCTGCAGCTGGTGCTTTTTATGTTTGTGCATCGTCGATGGCAGCAGCCTCATGGAACTACCGTACGCCGCCTCTTAGTAATGACCTGTGAGCGAAGCCAACAATAACAGCACTGTCTAGACCATCTGAGCACAGCTAAATCATTCCTTTGTCCCTTCTTCACTTGCTCGCTCTCTGGACTCTCAAATTGTTTTGGGTGGTCCGGATTGACCTTCAGGCTCATTATTTCTGCCTTATTTTTCTCATTCAGAAGGGGGCCAGCTCTAGTAAGACTGAAAGCCCTACTAAGAGTGAAACTGCAGGTTCCTCTCTTCTGCACGCACGCTGGAACCGAAGCTGGGTAGCAGCTCTGGAAACATGTATGAAGAGCAGAGGGATGTGTCACAGTGCGGCTTTCTGGATGGAAAGGAGTTTACTTTGTGGTTGACTTCTGCCCAGCGCCAAATATCCTGAACTCCACTCTCCCTCCATCGTTTCCTTGCCACTGAAAGTACAAAGCAGACCTTCTTTTTGGGGAAGGACAGTGCATGTGGGTAGGAGGAGGCAGTTGTAGGGGTGGGATGCGGTAATTGGAGCTGTGGTTGCTCAGCCTCTTAGGTAAAAGTGATTGTGATCACTGAATCATAAGCACAGCCCTTGAACTTCTTTGGCTGCAGTTTTGCTTCAAGTTGTTTGTAGACCAAAACTGCTTGGATTTAGATTGAGCTCATCAACTTCACTTTGGTGTTATTTGCTATTTCAATTTCTTTTTTCTTTTCTTTTTTTTTTTTTTCCAAGGACATAAACTACCTAGGTCATGCAGTGATGGAGAAAACACAGCTTCTCATGTGGTGGGGATTAAAATCTCCCTCACTACCTTAGGGCAACACAGAAATTAAATCAGATTTTTGCCAAACAGGTGTCATAGTGTTGTAGTCTCTGTCATGAGTTTTAATTTGCCCTGCTCTTCCATAGCAGGGGTATTTCTGTGGACATGCCTTGAGGAGGGAAGAGTTGGTTCATTTTACAAGCAATGTTTGCCATCAACCTGCAGCTCTGCTGGGTGAATTTGTGCAGTACAGGGATAGGAATGATGCTGGGCCAGAAGGTTGTGCAGGAGCAAGAACCTGCCTGCACTGTGCAAAGCTGCTGCTTTCCCCGAGTCTGGGAATCCCTCTGAGCTCTGCGGGCGACTTCGCTGCTGTTGTGCAACCGCAGTTGTTGTTTTGCTCTGGAGATGTGACAAAATCCAGGGAAGATGCTGCACTGTCTCAACGCACAGGGTCCTCCCAAGAGCAGACCAGGAGAACCTGATCTTACATGGCCCTTGGGCACGAGCTCCAGGGGATTCTCCCTGGAAAAAGGCATCCAGCTTGTGCCCTCCTCTTGCCCAAACCAAAGCGAGCGGGGAGCGAGCGTCATCAGACGCCCCTCTTGAAGAGCCTCGGGAGCAGCATTTGGATCTAATTATCCAGCGAGCTTCAGGGCTTGCCTGGATTTGGACTGAGCTGGTTACTCGTTTCCATGGAACAAAGTCCTCCACCCTTCCCGGGAGTCAGCTCGGAGACCCCGAGAGCAGCAGTTAGGACGGGCAAGAGAAGCTTGTCTGGAAAGCATCAGGCCCTGCGCGAAGCTGTCGGGAAGAGCCGGGAAGAGTGTCCGTTTTGCAAGCGACGGTGCAGCCTCTGCCCCTGCTCCAACAGGGAGCCTTGGAGCACGGAGCGAGGTTGGAGCAGCTGGGCACTTGGTGCTGGTGGGGCTCCCTTGGAGTAGGAAACACACACTCGTAATTTATTCTGCTGAAAAAATATAATTTATTGTTTAATTGTGCTGAAAAACTGCTCTGATGTGCAGATACTTCGTACTCCAGCGGCAAAAAGCTGCCTTTCATACTTGTACAGGAAGAAGTTTATTTTTGTCTCATGTTTTAGCAGTTCTCATGGCCTGGATTGGTACCTTGTGTTTTTGGCAAGTGGGAGGAAAGAATTTTTTTGAGAAAAAAATGCTAAAATGTGCTTAAGAATGTGCTTTGACACCTGCTTTTTAATAGATGGAGAAACAAAGAAGCTTAGTTGACAGCCTGGATGTGAGAAATATCTTCTCATTTCTTCTTCCTCCTTCTGGGACCTAGTTCAGGACAGACAGGGCCCATTTTTTTATGTTCCTGGTTGTATCCTGCTTCTGTGGATGGTTGAACCTTTCTGCAATTGAGTTAAATTTAGATGGTTCATGAAGATTAGTGGATGCTTCTTACTCTGCAGTGTTGGGCAAGCAGTGAAGAAATGGTGGATTCTTAGCTCTGGCTTCTCATAGGAGACTTTCATCATCATCCTCATGGGGACATTGCACCAGTAGTTTTTAAACCTAAATGTGACAAACTCGCAATGCTAAAAGCTTGGATAAAGTTGATGTGATGCAACTGATGGGTAGGCACTAGAGGAAGAACACAGTTGCAAGACTGAGGAAAATGCGCTATGAACTTGGTCCTTCCTGAACATCAGAAACCCCTCTGGGTTTTCCAGGTGAACAGAAATCCCCAGGATGATGCTGTGGACCAGTCTCTGTCTGCTCAAGTAGCATCTCTGCTTGCAACCCCAAGAGTCCCTGTGTCCCTTCAGAAAGACTAGGGACAAACTAAACCAATGTCCTGACTTAAAGGGCTTCCCTGTGCCTGTCTGTAGGGATAAGGTTGCAGAGCATCCGTAGCTTAGGTCTGTGCAGACCCTCATCTTTTTCCTACTACAAATATCTCTCTGGAAAAATACTCTTTTTCCCCAGAGGTCCCTTTTAGTGGGGGGAAAAAAAAAGTATGGGAAAATCCAAGACCTTTGTTCTTTCCTGAGCTAGAAATGAAAGTGTGGTGGATTTTTTTGTTTGCTAGTTGGGATTTTATATTTGTTTGTTTGTTTGCTTTTTTTTTTTTTTTTTTTTTTTTAATATATTTTCTTGAACGCTACTGTAGCATTTCAGGTTGAGCTCCATCCCCTCACCTGCCTGTTTTCAGTGGGAAGGAAAAGAAGGAGGGAAAGTGTAAATTCCCTTGCAATTGCTATTTCCCAGTGCAGTAGATCATAGCTGCTTTAAGAGACCATGACCATAGATGTGAAAGTGTTGAAAAGGAGCAGACTGGTTTCAACCAAATTTCTTCATGTTAAAGCAGAAATCAGAGATGCCATACGTGCTCTCATGTATCTGCTCCATCCTTTTGCTTCAGCACCCTCAAGGATGAGGCTGCCTGTCCCACCTCAAGTTGTCTCCTTCTTTTGCAGACGCCGAAGAAGCTCTGAACTCTATTATGAAGGATCTGGCAGCACTGGGCAAATGCGGAGGGCTGCTGGACAACAACAGGAATAAAAACAGTGTCCACTCCGGCAAACAGGTGAGACGTCTCTGGAGTCCTCAAACAAGAGCAGAGTTTGAGGTCTGCAGTTCGGAGATTTGGGTTACGCAATTACTTATCGACGGCGTTGTTGAGTTATAATATTTATCTCGCACACATTCTACAACAGATAGTTTAAGGATAGACTGCCAACTTTGAGCTGTAGACACCCAGCCTCTTCTGGGAGGAAGAATGTCACTCTTACATAAAGTGTTTAAATATTAATTACTGATGTTTATCTTTATGCTCCTAATCCCAAATATTTTGGCCCTGCTACACATACAGCCCTGATTTATTGAGCAAAAATATGCCCCTTGGGCAGCGCGAAGAGTTATCCACTGACACTGACATAAGAGCTGAGGATGGATTTTATATCCTATTTGCATATGGAACAAATGCCATAAAACACTAAGGTTGTGTAGAAAGAATTCAGTTGTCAAAATACCAGGAAAAAAAAATAAAATGTGACCAGGAAGCTGCTGGAGATGTAGTTAAGCAAATCCACTTGGAGTTCCACTTGTAGTGCTATGGCTTAGAATAAGCTTGTAACCAACTTTGCAATCGCTGGAGGCCTTGCAAGGTAGGAAACAAGTTGTCCTTTACAACCGTGGGGTGTATTTTAGTGGCACTTGTGCTAGAAACAAAGAGCTCTGGATGCCAGAGAGCCAAACGCTCTTCCTGAATCCCTCTGGGTTTCTTCGACACATGCAGACGAAAACACATGCGCACGTTGCACGTCTGTGTGTCCTGGCGGTAGCAGCTGTCCAAGTTGGATCGCTGCAGTGGTGTTCAGCTCATGCTGAAATACGGCCAGCGTGTTTACAAAACTGACCCGAGACATTCGGAGTTGGCCCTTTTTGCAGCTGCAGGCGACTCGGACGCCCCGGCGCAGCCGGCGCTGGCTCGTGGGGTGGCGTTTGCTGCTTGTGCTTGGGTGGGGACCCTACCGAGGCAGCTCCGGGTGCTTCGGGGAGAGCGACGCTTTTGAGACTCTTAAATAATGGATTTGCTTTTTCTTGTGAAAGGGGAAAATCCCTGCTGCTGCTTCTGAAAGCTACAAATGCTGTAGATATAGCATTTATCTTAGCTGCAAATACTGTAGATATGCAGTCAGCTGGATACAAGGAAAGCAGGTTTTCATCATTTGAATTGCTAAGTACAAAAGTTACCTAAAACTGTAGAAGAATCTTGTGTTTCCACCCACTCAGTCCCTATCTCCACTTATAGGTCACCAGTAGGATTACGTTGTTCTCTGACAAAAGCTTTAGGGTTGTTGGCTGCCACTTGCAATTGATTTTTATTGTGCTGGGGATCAAAGTGTTCTTCCCAGCTACAGCCTTGGTGCTTGGGAGACCATTCCCTCCTTCATGATTTCTCCTCCTGCCCAGACCCGGACCAGCTGTAGCTGAATGCTCAGGGTTTCCCAGAGCTCCGGGATGGAGGAGGCAGCGTCCTGCTCCTCACGCATCCGTGCTGCAGGGCTCGGACCAGCCGTCCCCATGGGATGAAGGGCGTTGGAGTGTGCCGAGGTGGTTGCTTCATTAGTTGGACTTGCCGGAACGAGTCTGGCTCGTGGGATGACCGAGGCTCGTCTGCGAGGTGGGGAGTGGCCAAAGGAGGTGGGATTAGCAGCTCCGACAGTTTTAATTGACTTGTTTTGGGACGCTTGTTTTCCCTTGTTTTCAGCGAAGAATTTGGCGGGGAAAAGGGTTGCTTTGGAGATGCTGCTCTTCTCCCTGGGGCTGGTTGTTGCTGGTACTCGGTGTTCCTGCTTTCCTGCTTGACCAGGTTGCCTGCCCGGGCTGAGGGATGCACGGCACAGCCTCCATGGAGAGCGGGGCAGCACCGGGGGGCATCTAGATGCCTAAATTCCCCTCCTAAGGGGCATTATCGATGAGATTTCCACGGCACTCTGCAGCAGCACATTCACACTGAAATACTTGGGTTCTGGACATCGAAATTTTAGTTTTTTTTTTTTTAAAGACAACTTTTTCTGGGGAAAAAAAAAAGATTTTTCTGAGGCAGGGGAATCCTTTAATCAGTGTTCCAGTTTTCCACTGGAGAACATTTTAAGCAGCAACGTGTTGACTAACTGTCCTCTTGTGGCTTGCGGCATTTTTTCGGTCCAGCGAGAAGCTCCACGAAAGAGCTGCCTCATCCGCCTCTCCCAGGGCTCCTTCCAACCCTCCTGACAGCCGATGAACTTCCCAGCCTCTCATGCAGCCCTGCCCATAGGACTGGGCCACACAGGATAGTGATCTGTGTCGATATGTCCTACATGGTATTTCTTACCCCAAAAATAGTCAGCTCTGTTTCAGAGATTCTTTTTTTATTTTTTTTTTTGAAGTGAACCTATCCCTAGACAAATTGTTTGAAAAACAGTGTTTGTTTGTTTGTTCTTAGTGTACTTTCCTTGCAACTGTGGTTTGGACTGAGACTGCATTCCTGCATATGCAGGGCTGCGGGGTAGCCAGGATAAGCCAGGAATGAGAGTAGTAAAAGCTGGTGTGTGGTGGGGAGAGTTTCTTCTCTGAGATTGCCCGATGAATAGGCAGCAGATGCAGTAGCTGAGCTCCAACCTCCCCAGCCCTGATCAGACACGTTGGACACCCTCATCCTGCCACGTGTGAGCCGTCATGGCATGGTGGTGAAGGGCTTGTGGTTGGATTCAGTGATCCTGAAGGGCTTTTCCAACCATAATGATTTGATGATCATCTTCGAAAGGGACATGTCATTCTCCGGGAACAGAGAGATTGCCTTGACATGGAGCCCTTTACATCCTCTGGCATCGTTGGAAGGATTCCTTTGGGATGCTCCTGAGGGCACCAGGGAGTTGGGTGCAGCAGTTGCCCTGTTCTTACATGATGGAAGAGAGAAGGAGGAGAGGGCAGGAGAAAGATGTGCACGATGTGCACTGCACTCGCCTTTGAAACAGATGAGCAGGATAAGACTGAGACCACGAGGAACTGGAAAGCCCAAGCAAAAGCACAGGGGAGAGGGAAGCAGTGACTTTATACATTTATTTTGTGCCTGGCTATTTATATGTGTGTATATATTGATCTATTTAATGTGAATAGCACCTGGCAACCAGCAGCACAAAGCCGGCGGCCCGTGCGGTGCCTCGTGGTGGTGACAGGGATTGACAGGGCCTCCGTCACCACCAATGACAGCTCCCATTTCCTCCCTTAGTTTGGATCCCAAGGCCTCCCCTGGCTGTGAAGCCCAATTTTGGGGAGGAACGTTTTCCCAGGCACAGGCCAACACGTGTCAGACTGACCTAGACGTTGTTCTGTCGGTGAATTAGCTCCCGACTCGTCTTTTCCCTCACAAACTGGATACAGGACAGGCACGTTCACTGCTAGAATGAAATAGAGCCTGTGTTTTTGGGCTCTCCATCGGTAGATCTCCGAGCAGGGTTGTCACCGTGGGGGACAAGCACGGGACCTAGAGCAGCACAGGAAGCAAAAGGCTTAGCTGGAGTTCACAGAGGCAAGGGAGGCTCGGGGCTTTGAGCCAGAGGCTGATTTGGGTGCTGAAACGGTAGCGCTTGGGGAGAAGCCCCCATGGGAGGAAAGCTCCCCCTTCCCAGGGAGGATCAGCATTTTGTGCTGCTCCGTAAAACAAAAACCTCAGGAAGCATCAGTCCCTGGGCATCATTTTCCTCTGGCCTCCGCATTCTAGGCTCAGTTTTGGGGAGGAAAAGGAGCCCCTGGCGGCCTGGGAGCTGCCGCGAGGAGCAGGGGGCGATCCCGGAGGAGCGGTGCCCGAGGGCTGCGGCGCGTGGCGGGTTCCGGCGCGATCCCTCCTCATTAGTCATGTCCTGCCGCGGTTCAGGGACGCGGGCCAGCGTCTGCCTCGCGAGGGACGGCCCGGCCCGGCCCGGCCCGAAAAGCAGCGGCGCGAGGCCACGTTCCTCTGCTCCTCCAGCACGTCGCCGGGGATCCCCTTCCTCGTCCCGGCTTTATCCAGTGGGGAGACTGAGGCAGAGCGGCCACCTGAGGGATGACGGATTTGGGAGAGCAAGGAGAAATCCGCCTTTGGCTTTGGTGGAAGGAGGGATGGAGACGCCACGGGCTCTGCTCCGCTCCACGTTTATTTTTATTGCAAACAGCAGTTGGCTCTTGGGGGAATCTGTGCAGAAGAGTGTGAATCACCTCACTTGGAAGTGCCTTTTTTTTAATCTCCTTTTCTTTTTTCTCCATTTCCCAACATCTTCCTTAATCGAAACCAGGGCGCGGGTCCCGCTGTCTCACTGCTTCGGCTTTATCCGTGGGATAAAAACTTGAGCAAAGCAAGGGAGGACTGCAAATAAAACTGTAACCTGCTCCCCATAACTTATACTTTTGCATATTGATCTATATGCATGTCCTTTTTCCTACTTTTTTCAGATGCTTACACATTTAAGAGCTTGGTTTCTTCGACAGAAAGGAGCATTTAGTGGGATTTATATCAGCTGCAGAAGAAAAGGATGCATCAGGGATGTGGTCTCTTCCTTTTCTTCTCCTTTTCCCTCCCCTTTTCTTCCCTCTATAGAGTTTTATACAAGTGTTCCAACCTTTTCCAGCCGCTGGCTGCTTGCTGAAACTTTATCATCTTGAACTTACCCATTTGAAAAGTTTCTGGTGGCGAGGCCAGAGCAGCAGGAGCTCTTCTCTTTACGTGTCCTGCTGCTTTGGAAGCAGAAACCTCGAAAGCTTCTTGCCCTGATTTTCTCTTTTCTTGGAGAGGGACATGATTGAGTTACGTGCAGTGAGTCCAGACCCTGTTCATGGGTGGATGTTGCAAATAAAAATTGGCATAAGAAGGCCCCTCTTTTTCTCTCCAACAGATGACTGGAGGTAGCAATAACACCTGGATTTATTTGCTTGACCCTCCAAAAGCACCTTGGCCTTCAACATTCTGGGCCTTTGGGTTTGATCGCCTCTTCTTTTGAATTTTGGGCTGTTGGAGAGCTGGTTGGGCATTTTTATGGTTCAGGCCTCATTCTA
Source organism: Nothoprocta pentlandii (assembly GCA_013398315.1). Classification (NCBI taxonomy): domain Eukaryota; kingdom Metazoa; phylum Chordata; class Aves; order Tinamiformes; family Tinamidae; genus Nothoprocta; species Nothoprocta pentlandii. Next base: position 1,347,661 of record VZSG01000114.1, on the reverse strand, counting down.
GAATGGAGCTCGGAGCTCGCCCGGGTTTGGTGGGTCAGGAGATCTGGTGGCAGACCAGAGTTTTGGATGATGCAGCATGGTAACCTCAGGGGTTTTAAGCTTTGCATCTGCCTGGCTTCTTGTAGGCTCAGCTTCCTTAATGCCGGTGGGTTTTTACAGCACATGAGGAACAGTTGGGTTAAAAATAACCTCGTTGGGTTAAAAATAAGCTCCTTTTCCTCACAAGGGAACAAGCAGTGTTGCCGCGGCCCGGATGGAAAGTGTGCCTTCACCCTGGGATCCCGGTCGGGAGATAAGGGCTGGGAAGGGCTGTCACCGACCCGGCCAGGGACCGTCCCTTGGAGATGCCATCGGCATGAGCCTGATTCCTCCGTGGGCAGAAAGGCCCCGATGGAGGAGGCTCGTGGGCACTAGCAGGACAGAGCCCCCATTATCTGGAGCCACCAGATCCAGTTCGGGAAGTCAAGAGGGTTTTGATCTGCCTGGAGAGCTCTGGAAGCTCCTGGCACCGGAGCCAAGGGGGCACTTGGTGAAAACGCGAGGGCTGAGGAGCCGCGTGAATGAAACCACTCCTGTGCTCTCGAGCATCGCATTAATTATGCATATTAATTAAAGATCATGTCAAATATTAAATGACATTAACGCAGTTTATGAAACCTGGCAGTTACAGATGAGTGAGTGTCCACTCATTTCCACAAGAGTGTTTTTTCTTTTTTTTTTTTTTTTGCAAGTTCTTTTATCATCAGCGTGGAGCTTCCCTAATGTCCATGGGTTCAAAGCAGCTGGCCCTAAATAGACCAGACCAGATGCCCACTGCAGCTAGGGGAGTTTTCCAGTGTATTGCTGAGAGCTTTGGATCTGAGATCTCCAGATGGAAAGCCCTTTGGGAACTAACTGTTTTCCCCCCTTTCTTTCAGCAGCGAAACATCAGGATCAAGTTTGAATATGAAGGAGAGAAAAGGTACGTTTCCAACCCGGTCCCCTTCCAGGTGCAGGCAAAAATTACCCTTTTTTAACCCAGCCATGTCCTGCGGGCTTAGCCAGCTGCAGATGAGCTCACAGCAGGATTCATCTCCCTGAAATCAACTGCAATTTTATTTGTGGGAGCTTTGCCTAGTCATCCCTCCTGCCACAAATACCTCCTGGGATTTGCACGCAGGCAGCGTGGTTCCGAGCTGGAAATCATTAAATGCTTTTCACCAGGCACAGAGGGTACACAGTTGGATCCTTCTCGCCTTCTATTTCTTGAGCCCTGCTGAGCCACAGCCCAGCTACAAATCTACAGAAATATGTCCTTTGATTAGTAGCCTATGACACTTAAGATAACCAGATTTTGGGCATGGGGCCCATGAAAATAGAGCTGGGAGTTAAAGCTTGCCCGCCCTTCCCTGCTTGACATTTTCATGGGATCACCCGTGTCTGATACCCAGTGACTGAGGCAGGGTAGGACACAGGGCTGGAAACTGCAGACTGATGTTCCAAGGTGAGTGCTAAAGCCAAAGAAAATGCAAGTAATGCCAGTGTAGAACTGCACCGTACCTGCTGATATGTCCCTGTAGAACTGATGTATGTGAGGGTCATGGGATGTCAAATTGCAGCATCACCTCTGCTATCCCTCCTCCTTGTTCAGAGCAACTTGCTGAAACAGATGATAAATCACTGAGAGTGCATCAGCCTGGGACTACTCCAGGGCAGTAATGTAGCCTAACGCCTTATCGATGCATATCTCACAGCAGGGGGAATATATATTAAGTATCAGTATCAGAGAATATATATATATATATATGTAAAGATTTTAGGTGTATGTTCTTACAGGGTGTGTCAAATCTTCTCTTAGACACACAGCCAAATGGCATTTGTATGAGCCTAAAAACAAGGTGTGAGGTTTGCACTTGACGGAAGACTGTAGGTCTTTTCTTAGCTAAGTTGTCAGTCTGATCTGAAATTCTAGTTTATTTTTACTAATTTGGGATAACTGTTGCATTTGTTTGTATGTGCAGGATTATCCAGTTCCCAAGACCAGTCAAATTCAAAGACGTGGTGCAGAAAGTCACGGATGCTTTTGGACAGACGATGGACTTGGTGTGCGTGAATAACGAGGTATTTGCTCCTTTTTGATAGGGGAGAGTTTATGTGGCCGCGCTTCAGATGAGGACAGTGTGTTCTTAAACTCTTAATATACCATGCAAAGTGCCCAAGAAACCCTTGCTCCATCATCCTTGCCTTTCAGGGGCTGAAGAGCCTTCTAGCCTGACTTTTCTCATAACACAGGTAATTGTGTTTTGATGACTTGCTCTTTGAGCCCAGCACTGTGTCTGAAAGAAGCATTATAGAAGCTACTGATGAAGGGCCTTACCTAGAAAAGGGAGGTCTTTAGCATCTGTTTTTTGAGTGTTTAGTGGTTTCTTGTGAGGTATCTTGCCCTAAGCTTTACAGGGACTGGAGCCACTGGACTCTCAAGTTGGGTTGACCCCTGGAGAAAGGAAAGGGGCAGATGCTGAATAGGTGGGCTTGGAAACACTAGCTCTAATGCAATTCTAATTCTAATATTAGTATTAGAGTATTAATTGCAAATGATTAGGGACCTTTCATTAAAGTATAAGTGGGGAGAGAGGGTGTGAAGAAAGCTTTCTCTTTTCTTTATCTTCCCTGTTGGCAGAGATTTGGCCACAAAAAGGTTGCTATTTTCCTGTAATAGTTACCTCCTGATACCGAGCTGTCTACTGGTCTGCAGCTTTGGATGTGGTCAGTTTTCTAATCTTGGGCATCCTCCAGCAGCCCTCCCAGGAAAAGCCGGACATTGAATTCTCCAGGAATGACTCACTTCATTCTAGGTTTCTTTCCACTGGAAGAGGTATTTTTTCCAACAGCAGCAAATAGAAGCCTAGATAATGTAGTTTATCCTGTGCTGGAGACCGTCTTCCTGGGTATGTGTACAACATAGAGCAGGGCCACAGGCAGGCCTTTGAGTACTCCTCATTGCCATAGGGATTAGAAGGACTTCGATATTTTGTCTTTCTGTGCATAAAAAATCTTTCTTGTGAGAATCTGCACATTTGAGAAAAGGTATGAGCAGTGGCAATTTAGAGTTGTTACTTTGCATGACTATAAACACCACTATAAACACCAAACTGGCCTTCAGGAAGGTAATCTACCTGTCCATGTAGTGACAACCTGGAGTTTGGCTCCTAATATGTTGTTAGCCCGGATTTTTAGCCTGGTGACACCAAGTCTCTGATGCTGCTTGACCACGGACTTGTTACAAGAAAATGTTTCACCTTTCTTAGGTCCAAAGGAAGCTGTGCAGTAATTCTTTGCTTGCTACCATTAGATGTTCCTGTAGCAACTTGCAGACCAAAATTACACTAAGACCAACTGCCCTTTCCAAAGCCTTAGTAAGTGGCAGTCACTGTCCCAGGAAAGCAGGTCTCCTGAAGCCAAGTGCAATGAGATGAGCCTGCTGGCTGGGTGGAGCATGAATCACATCCTGGTGGGACTGTGGAAGCAACGGGTTTGGGCTGCTATAGATAAGAGCAGTGGCCTGACCGTGGGCTCAGTGTACGTCTATATGTTACTGGTAGGCTGTGCTCATCCTTCTGATGAGCAGGAGGGCAAAACCTTGCCTGACCATGAACAGCACGGTGTGGAGACTTGTTATGGAACCACTTGTTATGGTTCAACACGAGCTGCTATGGCACATGCTCTTGTCTGAATTTTATGTGTTCGTGCTGCTAAGCAGTTGTTCCCTATGGCACCAAGTGTGGTTCTGTGTCACCTCGTCACTTGTCCCATCTTCGCTGCCTGGACAGAACCCTGGACCTTGATGTGCCGCCAGTTCCCGTCTGACCTCCCTTTGCCCATCTCCTCTGAGGCAGGAGCCATCTCTTGTCATCATTTAGGAAGGCTAAGGAATATTAAAGCCTAGGGAAGTGGTGGAACTGCCATTTCTGGAGGAAGGTTTAACAGCAGATTAAACAAATCCTTGTCAAGAGCTGTTGGTGCCTTTTGGTCCTTCACAAGGCAGGAGGATGAATGACCTCTCAGACTTTACTCAGCCCTATTTCCTACTATTCTGTGGCTTTCTAGTGTGTCTTAAACAGTGAGGTTTCACAGTACTGTTGTGGTCAATGAAAACTCATTCTTTGCACTCACTTTTCTTAGACTTGTGAGATTGCAATGCATTGGCTGCCAAGTCCCTTACTACAACATTAGTCCCCAGTGGCGTGCACTATTTAAAAGCAAGAAGAAAATCTAATTTTGGTGAATTTTGGTGAATTTTCTACATAGGTGAGCTTTGCTGTCCATCTGGTTACTCACTATATACAGAATGAACCCTGTTGTTGGAAGTGCTCCCTGCTGATTGCTTCTGTGCTTCTGCATGGATCTGTGTTGAGTTTCATGTTTAGTAGATAGCTATTCTTAATGCCCACATGTGTACCACAGCCTGGAAGCCAAATGGAGCAAAATCTACTTGACAGATGTGGGTAATAGGCAAAGCCAAGCTAAATACTGGCTGCAGTCCCTTTTAGGGGAGGACAATTTCTGCCTGATGTTTTTGGCTGCTCTGAAGCAGGCATGCAAACGTGTTAATGTTGTGATGCTGAGTGAGAAGGAGTGACCTGCAGAACATTTTGTTCAAAGCAGAGGCCGAGGGAGCAGAGGCCGTTCTGAACCCTTGTGAGGAGCGCTGTAAAGCGATGGGAGACCAGTGGGACTAATGGTTCAGAGTCAGATTCTGCTTGTGAGTGAAGCGAGGGGGAGCAGCATTTCAACATTCTCGGTTTGGTTAGGAGTGAGCAGAACAAGGACAGCTTTGCCTGCTGCATACACCTGCAGAGCCCTGGTGGTCTTCAAGCGGGTTAGGAAATGTGCTGAGGGATTTTCCCTTAGCCTCTGCTGCTTAAGGAAAAGGCTCTCTGTGGACAGAGTCATGCCTTCAGTGCAGCTTTGCCTGATAGCTGCTGTGGCTGTGAGTGGTTCATTCAGATCCCAAAGTTTATTCATGACCTAACTCTACGGCCCTCCCTAAAGCCCTGAAAGCCCTAAAGCTACCAGGTGGGTACCTTCTCCTCACGTCTTTTTAAAAGTGTCTTTCTCATCTAATTTGGCTGGGGACTTGACCCTCTTGACAGGCTGTAGGACCTTTTGGGTTGAGGCCTTCTGAAGAGCTCCTCTTGGAGTCCTTTTCCTACACTTAATTATCTAAGGAGCTTTTGAACAAAGGCTACACAACCTGATTTTCCTTCCTTCCTGGTGAAAATGCCGAACACTTTCCTCTGCAATCTCTTCTTCTGGCTTTTCGTAGAAATGTCTCAGTCTCTTCGGAGGATCTCTTTGCTGCTGGAAGTAGACTCTCTTGGTGGGAAGGATGATGTTCCACCTGGTGCTAAACATTTGAAAACAGTGGCCTGCCTAATGGCCTCAGTTCTCTGTCTGCAAAATGAGGACAGGGGATGACCTTCCTATCACACAGTGGAGGAGAAACTCAATCTAAACCGTGAGGGGTTCAGGTACTGCAGGAACAGCAGCTGCACAGACACCTAAAATGGAGCCTGGCAGGACTAGACTGTGGTCATTGGGTGGATGAGGTAGCACTTTCCCCAGATGAAACCTCATGTCTCCTGGCCAGGGCCCACAGCCTTCCCTTGACCTGGTCACTCCAGAAATCCTAACCTCAGTGCAGGTCTGCAGTGTATTTGCCCAGGGGCCAACGGCCAAACCGTTGGTAACACCCCGTGATCCAGAAGGGAGACACAGGCGGCTTTTGAGTGTCGTCTCTGGGCACTGAAGCTTTTTGCAGTGGCCAATGGCCTGACCTCTGGTCACCTGCAAAGCTGGACCACAGCTGTGGCTCCCACCAAAGTTACTGGGAGCTGTGGCCACTCGGTCCCCTTGATAGATGGAAGAGCTGTGTACTTTGGCACCACGGAGAACGTTGGCTGGACTCAGAGCCAATGCCCAGGCAACCTACAGAGGCTGAGGCCTCTTTGGATGATGTTAGGCAGAGTGTGCCAGGTTACGGGGCAAATAGTTGTGCTTTTGGTCATAGCCCGGGGCAGCAGAATGCCACAGAGCCCCTCTCAAGTGCAGCTCTGTTAAGCGTTGGAAGTTCTGCAGCCCAGCTGCATGACGTGGTACACCACACAGCGATGCCAGGGGGTGAAATTCCCTCTGGAGACATGAGGGCAAGAGTTTACCCCTTACAGGGAAAACATTGGGACCTTCAGGTGCCCTACAGGCAGGGCACTGTCTGGTTCTCATCTTATTCACCGTAGAAAGAGCAGAAAGGTCAGTTTGTCCTGCCGCAAGTCAAGGATGTGGTTCCTGGAGGAAGGGCAACACACACTTTCCACACCAAAGAGCTAAAATCCTCTTTGTGAGATGTTCCCCAATCTCGCTCAGTGCTCCAACACTAGGGAAGCTGTGTCAGTGCACAGGAGCACAGGTTGGGGCAGTAGGGAGGCCACCAAGGGTCTCCCAGGGTCAGGGCTTGGATGCAGATCCCCCTTTCTTGGAGCAGTGTTGCGTGACTGGAATAGCGGGTGGCAAGCATGAGGATTGACCTCAGACCTCTCCTTCACCCTGAACTGATGATGTGACCTTCAAGTGCTCTCCTTGCAGACGTGGTTTGTTCTGGGGCCGTCCTTGGTGGACGAGGGGTTGGAAGACAACTTGACATCTCTGCTTGATGGAGAGTGGGAGAGCTCTGCTTTCTATTCCCATTCTCAGCTCCCTTCCTTGTCCCCCAGTCTCCCTGCTGCTTGCTGTGACAATCTGGCTTCTTCTGCTTGCCCAAATGTGTGACACTCATCCACATTGTTTTGTTCAATCCCTTCCAGCTCCTGATCCCGCTGAAATCCCAGGAAGACTTGGACAAAGCGATGGAACTCTTGGAGCTCAGCCCTTCCCTGAAGAGCCTGCGGATCCTTGTGAGCGCTCCCAAGAAAGCCAATGTGAGTCGGTCACCTTCTCTGCTCATGATCAGGTGGCATGTGGCCGTCCTGTGCTCTGCAGCCCTCATCCCAGCTCTGCAGGTCCTCTGCATCCACAGCCCAGAGGGCCAAGCAGCAGCTGCTCAGCTCCCCCTGCAACCCAGGAGGGGTTCAGCACCAACCAGGTGCTGAAACAAGGCGAAGCCCCAAGGGCAGCAGAGCTTTGTGCTGCAGGAAGGTGCCACCGTTCCCAGCAGCGTCTCCATGGGCAGGATGTCTGCGCTGGTCCCTTCCACAGCGCAGCAGCGTGGGGGCTGATGCCTTGGTGCCGCAGTCCTAAAAGCCAGGGAGAGCAAACCAGAGAATCCTTCAACCTCTTGCATAACTGTCATTAAAAAAAAAAAAATCTTTTCTTTCTTTTTTTTTTTTTTTCCTGAGCTCTGTGGCTTTGCAGTTAAGCCTGTTAGCTTGACCTCGCGTGCACGGAGCATCTTGCCAAAGCACACGTCGTGCTGCCCCAAGCACAAGCCATAAAGCAAGGGCTTTGCAGATGTTGCAACACTGTCTTCCCTTCATTTCCTAGAAGCACGGAGAGGGAGCTTGCGAGTCTCGAACGTCTTGTCCTCACGCTGCCACTGATGCTGCTCGCTCCTGTAGAGGGGAACTGTTCATTAATTATTTTAGAATACACTAGGTTCCACTTATGGCTCTTTTTTTGTTTGGTTGGTTTGGGGGGAGAATGGTGGGACTGGGGAGCCAAAACCAGGGTTTTCCCTGGCATGTCTGGAAGGGCCCTGGCCTCTGGCAGAGTCTGATGGTTCCCTTTGTCCAATTCCCAGCTCCTGCAGCCCAACAACAGCAAACAGCACGAAATGAGGATCTCCAGGTCCATGGGCGACATCATGGGGTCCTTGTACAAAGACTCTGAGAGGACGCGGAAATATTCCACAGGTTGGTGAATCTTCTCTCTGCTCCCCGTCCACCCCTTCCCCGCAACCCGTGCGGCTGTCGTGGTCTGGTCTGCCACCCTGATGACCATTGACATCCCTGTTTCTATAACCTTCTGCAGTACTTGCTCTCCACGTGTTTTGTAGGGGTCACCTTTCAAATGAAGGGGGCCATCCCTGTGCCTAAGAAGTGCTAGTAGACACCTACCCTCTCCAAGGCCAGGATGGCAAATGTCCTATGGGGACTGGCATTTCTTAGCCTTTTGTGTGGCCTTTCCTTTTGTTTTCTGCACTCAGGTTTATAGGGTCTTTATTTCTTTTTTTGCATTTTAGTATATATAAGATACAAAATATTTGAAATGATGGGTACTCTTGATGACCAGCGTTTGTTGGACCCTTATGTGAAGGACTGTGTTGGATCCTAGAGAAGAACATGCTGTGTACAGAGCCAGTGCAGCAGTCCTTAGAACTGTGTAGCAGGGTATATAACCTCTAGGCAGGCTTAATGGTTTTGTCTTGCACTGGATGTTCTCTGCTACGTCTGCGAGAGTGGGTTTCAGGGTAATTTCTACAGAGCCCTATGAGTTTCTTTCCTTCATTTGAGAAGTGTAGGATTGACAGCGTTGGAGCCTTGAATGAATCAGGGCCCTCTCATACAAGTAAACATAAAGAAATGCTTGATCCTTCAAAGATGCTCCATGCACGTGTGGCAGTGAGCACTTCCAGACTCTTCTCCATGCAGCAAGTAAAGAGCGATGGCACTGGGAGCTGTTGCTGGTGGGTCAACCAAGCATCATGGGCAAAGCTGATCCCACATAGAGCCATGCTGGGGAGAAAATAGGCTCTTGGAAAGGAGGCTTTCTTACTTGTTTTGATGCTTACTCTAAATTAGCAACAGAGGTGGCAACAACCCTCCTGCATGTTAACAGTGCACCAGGCATGTCTGGGGTTAGCTGATGTCTGCATGAGGAGGCTATAGCCTTGCACAGGTTGCAATCCAGCAGGTTTATTTATTCTCTCAATGTTTTTTATCTTTATATGTCAGGACGGGGTAACCGAGTGGCTGAGAAGACGCTCTGGGGAGCTGCAAGGGAGGGCATCGCCTCCGATGGGGTTTAAAACTGGAGGCAGGCCTTAAATGGACAGAGATGATCTGTGCTGTGATTTTACTAAACTTGGTGAAATGCAAAAGGCAGCCTCAAAGGCTGGGATTTCAGTAGAAGAAACTGTCTTCTGCTTGCAGCTGCAAAATATCTCAGCTTTTGCTCGTGCTGTTACCAAGGGCTCGCTGTCGAGTGCGGATCTCAGCTCAGCTTTTCTCTTCAGACCACATTTACAAGGAGGTTGGAAGTGACTTAATGGGAAAGGTGGCTCGGGGTCATGTTCTCAGTGGTTCTGACATGTCTTGGGTTTTTCTGCTGACTTTGCCATGTTAGTGGGAGCAAAAGAATAATAAAGCTGTATGTTGCTGGCACGAGCAGATTGGAAGAGGGTAGATGTTCTGGGGAAGAACTGGCTATTTTTATGTCTGCTGGACAGAAAACTTCTTCACTCCTTGTCCTTGAAAAACCTTAGGCAAAGTCAAAATATATATATATTTATATTTATTTTCATAAACATTCTCAGTGGAAATCTCCCCTCCCTCTACATTTTTTCTTTTTGGAAGTGGAAAATGTTCCAGGCTCTTGGTGACCAGGATCTGAGAACATTCAGCTGAGTGCCAGAAACCTTTTACTAAAACCTATTGGGGTTCTGCATTTTCTGATGCACAGGGTATTCTTTTGTAAATTAATTTGAGGAAACCCACGTTTTGCAATATCACTGCCAGCATAGTCAAGAACCCCACTCCAGAGTCAGTGTTTCAAAGCCAAGATTTTCATTTATTTCCTTATTTCCTTATTTATTTAGTTATTTCACCTTGGGGCATTTGAACCTGATCTGCAGGCTCTGCTCAAGCCCAGAGGGCAACGCGGTGGCCCCCAAAGGAGGGAGCTCTATGGGGACCCTCCTGGAGCAGGGGGCTTTTCACCTCTCCGAGCTCCCCTCCTGGGTGTCCCAGCAGCTGTGGGTGAAGGTTTTGGACACGTCCTGCCGGGATTGGAAGGCGGAGGTGGAGGGAAGCCAAGGTTGGCACCGGGGAGCTGGCGCCGCGAGCGCCGCACATCCCGCGGGAAAGCGGCCGCCGCAGTGGAAACAGCAGATGGGAACACGGAGGAGCCCGGCAGGTGCCAGCAGCGAGCGCCAGGCCTGGATCACGCCATGCAGGACGTGCTGTGCTCGCGGGGATGCGGCGCGCGCCGCGGGAATCCCTTCCTGGCTCCAAAGGGCAGTCCGGGTCGGATGCGCTGCGGGGGCCAAGCTCCGAGGTCAGGGCTGCCGAGCACCGGCCGGGAGCTTGGCTTGTAAGCCGGTGCCTGCGGATAATCTAGTACGTTAATTCCCATCTTGGGACGTGAAATGGGCTGGGAATTTGGTTCCCGAGTGGCCGGGGAGGTGAAGCAGCAGCCGCTGCTCCCGTGGGAGCAGAGCTCTGTGAGCTCCTCACCATGGCTTCCCAGGGGTTTATCCACCTAAGGCTTCCTGAAAAGGTTTTGGGTTATGGTGGCAAGAGATCCCAGCCCTGCACAAGCAGATCCATGGATTAGAGGAGCAATAGGATGCTCAAAAGCTCCGAGATGCCACAGTTGCCCTGTGCTCATCCATCCAGCTCCTTTTACTGTGGTCCCGGCTCCAAATGTCTCTGTGCACAGCTCTGCCTTGGCATCTGCTAAGCAAATGAGGCAACAATAATGCCGTGGCTTATTCAGGGTGCCCGAACTGTTAAATGGTTAAATATGTTTATTTATTTATATTCCAGGAGAGGATGCTGTGCTTCCCAAATGGTTTTGCTTCTGAGGCTGGTGGGAAGCCAGTTCACTGAGCGCGGCGGCACTCGAGAGAGTCTCTCCTTGAGCTTGGCTTTGCTTCAGTGAGACTCTCTGCGCTGCCTTCTTATCCTACAGGAAATCTGGGAAGGAGCAAATAGGAAGAAAGAAAAAAAAAAAGGCGACTCAAGGACTCAAGGCCGTGTGATTCTTATTTTTAAAATCCAAGGAGCCTGGGGGGAGCTGTGCAGTGGGACGGAGACATCCGTGTGTGTGAGTCCGGGCAGCCCAGCTTAGCCGGCGGCAACGCAGTGTGACCGGTAGCAGCTCCCTGTGCTCGCGGGTTTGTGCTGCTCCTGGAGCTAGGCTGGAGCTCGGTGCAGTGCACAACAGCAGCCCAAACGTTGGCTTGTTGGACCGGCCATGGCTTTTCCTGATGGGGGAGAGCCTTTCCCGGCACGTTTCCCTAGGAACATTGCAATTATCCCAGGGCACGTTGTGGTAAGGAGTGCAGGGAGATGTGTTGCCGTGTACTTTCCAGCTCTTCAAAAATTTGTGCCTTTTAGAGGTTTTTCTCAAGGAAAAACAACAAGTTGTTGTGTTGCTCGTGTTGCACAATGCTGCCCGGTTAGCGCTCCAGCACGGAGCAGCACAGGCCTCCGTCAGCAATTCCTTGCCACGGAGTGATGACAGCTCAGGGATGGAGCGGAGGGACGAGGAGATCCAAGCCCGTGTGTCCGGGCCAAGCGAGGGCAGTGCTCCCTAAATCCTGAAAAAACGCTCAGGGAATTGGTCCGGGTGGATGTGGGGGTACCCAGGTGCGCGGAGAGGGATGCAGCGCGTGGCCCGTGGGTCTCCCTCTTGCATCTCCAGCTCCTCGGCTCCCTTCCCGATCCCAGCGACATCTCCAGGAGGCTGAGGCTCCCTGGGAGGAGCCGGTGGGATTCCTGGCACCCCTGACCTGTCCCTTTGCCGCAGGCTCCCTGCACACGGGGCGCAGCTCTCCGCCGCCGGGCAGCGTCCCCGAGGAGCAGCAGCAGATCGCCCGCCAGGGATCCTACACCAGCATCAACAGCGAGGGCGAGTTCATCCCCGAGACCATGGACCAGAACGTAAGTGGGGCCCGAGCCCGCGGGCGACCCTGAAATCCCTGCGGGAGCTGCTTGGGACACCCAGGGAGCGGGAAGGGGGACGCGGGGCGGCAGCAGCTCTTGCTGGTGCTCCGCGTGCTGCGCTGTGTGTAGCCTCTCTGCAGCTTCTGTCCTTCCTCCTCTTTCTTTCTCCCCCTCTGCTAAGGGGTTTATAGATGGCAATCCTGCAGTAATAAAAAGAGCAGCTTGTTCCCAAGTCCAGCCATGAGGAATACATCCCTCCCTCTACCTCCCTCCTCCTTCCCCTTGGGAGCACGGGCTGGGATCACTCTCGGGATGCTGAGGATCCTACTCAGGGAGACTTTGCTGAGCTCCACGAGCACCCACCGGCCCCTGCCAGCATTTCCATGGCAAATCTGTGGGTTTTTTCTTTAAAACAGTTTGTTATGCAGCCGTTAATAAAAGACGAGGCTGCTCCGGGCGAGTCTTGGCAGCGCTGCCGTGCAGCTGTAGCTCGTGCTCCTCGCGGCCAGATCCTGTCTCTCCCTCTTGTTTTTGCGAGCGGGTTTTGTAGCATCAGAGTGCAGGGGGAGCCCCACGCGAACCCCACCATGGGTGTCCAAGCAGGAGCCCACGTGAGCCCCGGCCAGGCACCGAGCTCTGCCCCGCGGGCGCATCCAGCGGCATCGCACTGTGCGTGGCCTCCTGCCCGTGCCCCTGGAAGCCTCCAGCTTTGGGGCAAAATCTGCAAAAGGAGGGGAAAAACCTCCCCAGGGGCCCAGTCCCCCTTGCACCCCTCACGTGTGTCCGGGTTATTACTTTTTTCTTCCCCTCCTCTCCAAATGCGTGCAGCACTTGGCATCTCATTGATTTCTTAGCATGCGCTAAGTTAGCAGGTGCTAACTGCTTTGCCTCGCTTTGCCGAGCAGTAACTAGCCATCGGGAAGAAGAATAACCCAAAGAGGGTTTTGTTAGTGCAAGTTTTAGAAGAAGACTCTCCCGTCGGGCTAGATATGGTGTCTCCTGGGCCATATAATGGATAGAAGCCAGTCGCGTTCAGTGGAGCCCTGTTGTCCTGCACGGATGCTCTCCAGAGAGCGCAGCGCAGGAGGAACGCGGCTGCTGCAGCTCAGGGATCACAGCACCTTGTTCTGTCCTTTCCCCCGTGTTTTCCCCTCCGCCAGATGCTCGAGGCTTTCATCAGCCCTGACGAGTCTCTGTCCGGGAGCTGCCAGTCGCTGGACAGATCTGTGGACAGGTGAGTTGGTGGCGTCCAGAGCAGTGCTGCCCAGGGGACGCAGGAGGCTCCGCGCTAAGTTTAGCCTCCCGGCAGGAAGCAACTGGGACACGTTGTCCTACGGCAGACACTTCAGCAGGAAGCGAGGTGCCGGCTCGCGCGTGCACTGCAAGTGGCAAGTTCCTCTGTGAGACTTCAGAGAAGCAGTTTATTCTTTATTATTAATTTTTAGCCGTTGTCACCGTTTTCCCATGCGTTTGCTCACCGTTTGGAAGCGTTGGAGCTGCCCTCCTTGTGTTCCCTGCCTTCATGGCCCAGCTTCAGTTTTGCGTAGACTTCACTGGAAATAACAACACAAGCAGCAGCACAGCCTGGCTGTAACACTTTATTGGGAGCAAAGAAGTGAATCCCAAGCACTTTTGTAGCTGATAGCTGACCCACGTACAAAAAGCAGATGTCAAGAAGAGAGGCAGACTTCTCAAAGGCAGGAAAAGGGGCAAGAATGGGTATTTTTTGGAAAGATGTAGCTGAAGCCTTGCTGCCAATGCTCGAGATTGCATTAGCCTTGAGCAAATAGAGAAAGGCAATGGACACTGTTAAGATAACACAATAAATTTCCCCATAGCAAATCTGTCATGATCGGCTGTGACATTAGCAGACTGCAGAGCACTTTGCAATGCAGATTTCTATCACAGTGTCCCATTTATTAAAAGGGAAACTTAGGCCCAGAGAGGCTAGAATGAAATTTGGGTCTCCCCTCTCCACATGCTTTGGAGATGTCCAGCACGTGCAAAAAAACAGCGCTCAGTCTTGTGCAGGCTGAAGGATGGGGGTTCAGTTGAGTGGAATGAATCCCTATAAATCTGGTGCTTTTTGCATGTGATAACTTCCAATCCACAGCCTTTTGGGTGACTCTTTTTCTTCTTTGCAGCCCTCCCTTCACCCAAACCCCTGTTCCTGGAAGGAAGAGCCATCCCAAAGACAGACTCGATTGCATGGGTAAGCACTTGGGGAGGTTTGTGTTCACTTGAAAGTGCACCCAAGTGGTGAAGAGATGGGATAAAGTGACTGGAGGCAAGTGCAAGAGCTGTTGAAAAAGCAGGGAATGGGCCTCGTGGCATCACCTTTTATTTCTAATGAGGTTCCTGTGAGTGGCACAGTCAGGGCCCTGACTTCCTGACTGCAAACTGTGGCTCTCAAACCTCTCCAGGGAATGGAACCTCCTCCGTTTGCATTAATAAGAGACAGACCTAGGAATTCTGACAGGGAAAGAGCATTGGTACTCGCAAGGTTCCTGCTTAATCACATATAAACATCCAGCTGGTTAAGTCATGGAAACTCTGCAATATTATAATGACTTCTGCTATTAAAAATGAATAAATGGCAGCAAGCCTGCAGCATGATAACACATTTCTGGCCAGAGGCAGCGTTTCTAGATTGAACTCTTGAGCTAAAGCTGCTGTCAGGCCATGTTGCTGGAGCTTTAATACATCCCAGGGGAGTCAGACAAGGCCTTTTGCCGTAAAATGCTTGACCTGTCCTTGTTGCTTCTCTTGCTGACCGTATTTCAGGTGTTATGGGCTCCTCTGGTGCGATGGGGAACCGTGCCCAGGCCAGGAGAGCTCTCGGAGGAGCCACTAAGACAAACAAGCACTCGGACAGGCCGTATCATTAGAGCGGGATGGGGGAGAAGAGGGAGGTGGAAGATGGGGAAATGACAGATATTTTAATCTGAAGTTGTCCAGTGCTACCAGCGATGGCTTCCAGAGCTTATAGTTCTGTTATTTTTTTTTGCAGTGTTTATTTATCTCCTATGTATCCATCCCTCTCTAGTTTATGAGCTCCTGTGTAGTGTCACTGTGATGCTCTCTAATCATTTCTGCCTGTTTCAGACCTACCTTTCTGTCATTTAAACAGAATAAATGTAGACATCCCGGGTGCTAGGGGGTTGAATCAGTCTCCAGCTTATAGAGATCAAGAATTCCATTGGAGTAGGATGCAAGGGATTGTCCCATGTCAGCCAAGCAAAGGGATTGTGCCGTGTCAGCCAAGCACCGGATTTTTGTATTTCCTTGGAACTAGCTGCTATGTGAGCAGAGATGTTGGATTAGATTTGGGCCTGGCTGTTCTGTTTCTACTCTAACTTTTGTATTTTCAAGTGGAAATGAGAAGTTCAGCGCTCATCCCTGGAAACCCAACGTGGTCTGTGCTAACCCCTTGTCTTGTTGTGCGCCAGAGCCCACAATGCCAGTGGTTAAACCCTTGTTGGCTTTACAGGGACCAAGGCTGGAACATCTAGCCCTTATTGTCCACTAGCAATGGGTGCCTGCAGACAGATTTCAGAGCAAAGTTTGGCGAACGCCTTGCAGTGCAGACGAGCAGTTTGTTACCTCGCTCTTCCCTGCAGTTCAGCCCAAAGACCAGGACGCTTCCGTGCAGGAAATGCTCTGGGCATTTGTTCTAATCCAGTCTAAGACCCATGTCTGTTCTTCCCTCCTGTCAGATTTCGACATCCCGTTCTGTGAAAGGTTTGGGAAAGGCGGCACTTTCCCTCGGCAGTACCACCTCTCCCAGAGCCGCAAGGACTACAGCGACGGTAAGGAGATGCTGGAGAGCTGGGCAGGGAGCTGTGATAGCAGGATTGCGGCGTGGCCTGGGCTTGCACCGGTGCCTGGGACTGGAAAAACTTGGCAAGGAGGCGTCTCCTTCCCCAGAAAAGGTTTAAGAACCAAGTTGTGTGGGATTTGCTTGCTGCTTCTGCATCTTCCAGTGGTGGGACAAGGGTTAATAGGTATAAGTGGAAACACAGGCAGTTCCATCTCCATGTGAGGAAGAACTGCTTTCTTGTGAGGGTGACAGAGCCCTGGAACAGGCTGCCCAGGGAGGTTGTGGATTCTCCTTCTCTGGAGGTCTCCAAGCCCGCCTGGTTGCCGTCCTGTGCCCCGAGCTCTGGGTGTCCCTGCTGGAGCAGGGGAGTTGGACTGGATGATCTCTAGAGGTCCCTTCCACCCTCAACCATTCTATGATTCTGTGACCTTCCGGGAGACCTTCAAGGTCTGCCCTTGGTCATCGTGGACTGCCCTGCACTGGTGGTCAAACATCTTCCTGCCCTTGGTCGCCTGCTCTTGAGACTACTGGTTTGTGTCCTTCCAAGCGAGTTCCTCACGGAGCTGTCAGAAATCCCCCAGCAGATCGGAGCGGTGGTGCCTCTCCGAGGTCTCTGTTTTAAGCTGATGAGCTCTGAGCTTCAGGGACGCCCCATCACCTTGCTGCTGCCGGCTGCTTTCTCTGAATAAGGACCAAATTCTCTCGGGAAAAGGATCCTGAGGGCAGGAAAACGGCATATAGCGAACGGCATCTCTTGCTGACATCTCGTGCAAGTAGTTCCCGTGTAATCTGGCACTGCCTGTGTAGTCATTCGTGTTGTGCTCTTAGGGGATGCCCTAAGAGCGAGAGCTTGCAGTGTAAACCCCTGTCTGTTCAGAGCTTCATTGTGATGAAAAACAAACAAACCCCTAATTTAATTAAACTGTTACAAACCCCTCTGGAAACGTTGTGCATTGAATGTAATGCTGCCTGCTGTTAACGGCTTTTAAATTGAATTAAAACCGTTCGCAGGGTTGTGTTTGGGTTTCATTAAGCTTGTTCTGCTTAATTGGCAGAGGTGCATCGCTGCAGCTGGGCAGCCGTGTGAGAAAGTAGATAGGAAGATAAGAACTGCCACGTGTTTTCTTGCTCCAGCTGTCCCCTTTTATCCCCCAGGCCGGAGGACTTTCCCCAGGAGTTACTTCCCACAGGAGAACCTCTTCCAGCTTGTCCCTTCCAGCCGAACCAAGAGCTTCAACGGGGACAGCAAGCTGAGCACCTTGCAGTACAGCGAGTACCGGCCCAAGTGGCGGAGCAACTGCGAGAAAGGCCTGCAGGTCTTCAGCACCTCGCCTCCCAAAGCCAGGAACTGTGAGTGAATCGCAGCGCGCACGGCGCTGACGTCTCCTTGTGGACCTCGACACACGGGTTGGGTTTTGAGGTACCTCAAAATACTGGGGCTACTGCAGCTGAGCCATGGCAGGGGGCTCTGAATGTGCTGTGGGTCCGTGCCCAGCAAGAGTAGACATTTCTAGCTTACATTTCAGTGAGAAAGGCTTAATATAACACGCTGCTTTACTGTGGCTTTGCATTAAGGGTTTGTATGGGCTCAACTGGTGCTTGTGTGTTGAGCTTCACCAGTCGCTTGCACACTGAGCTCTCAATGTGCTTGCACGGTGGAAGCTTCCAGGAGACCTGAGGTGTGGAGCAGATGGGTTCCCTGTTCTTTGTCCCATGCTGCTGTCGCCCCAGCACCCAAGATGGTGCTGCAGGCCAGTCTGATGCTGCAGGGCTGCCCACACTGTAGAAATCGGTGTCTTCTGGCCACCTTAGTGATGGATTGAGACCTAATGAGACAGAATTGCAATTCCCTGCCTGGCTTGCAGCTCAGCTGTGCTGCATCCAGCTCACCACCCTTATAGACAGGGAGAGAAAGGTTCAGCTTTACCCAGCAAAGCAGTTTGTGGAGGAAAGGCTCTAAAGAAAGGTGCTTTTATTGCAGGTGTGATCTGCGCTCTGTAGGTTTAGATGTCCCCGTGCTGCTCTCATTTCTCAACTCCCTTGTCTCGCCTGTAGCTCTGCAGGCACCTGTGAACTGGAGGCTGGGAAAGCTGCTTGGAAGAGGAGCTTTTGGGGAAGTTTATCTCTGCTATGACGCTGACACTGGCCGGGAGCTCTCGGTGAAGCAGGTGCCTTTTGACCCCGACAGTCAAGAGACAAGTAAAGTGAGTATGAGGGCAGGGTGGCCTTGTGTGGCACACGATGGGGTGTCATCGTGGAGGGTAAATACCACAACAGGGTGGTATTTCTGCTCTGCTGAGGTGTGTGTTTGCTCATGGAGCTGGTCTGTTGTGTTGCAGGAGGTCAATGCCTTGGAATGTGAGATCCAGCTGCTGAAGACTCTCCGGCACGACAGGATAGTGCAGTACTACGGGTGCTTGCGGGACCCTGAGGAGAGGAAGCTGTCCATCTTTGTCGAGTACATGCCAGGGGTAAGTGCAGTTCCTGTCAGCACTGGCCTGAGCCATCAGGACCCAGTGAGACTGCTGGGGAATTCCATGAGGTTTGGATCTAAAGTCCATCTCTACAGCTGAGCCACTCTGCGTCTGCTGAGCCAAATCAGAACAGTGGGTCTCAGCACCCCCCAGGGCTCGAGAAGGTTCAGGTTGTGAGTCAGACATCACGGGTAAGCCCCTCACCGTGCAGTGGGTCAAATCAAAAGCCTTGAACGCAGGTTTGGGGTTTGCATCTTGGAGCAGGGTGTGTTCAGAGTCTGGAATCTGAACTTGGTGAATGTGGGACCTCATCCAGATCTGGCTCCAAACACTGTGTCTTCAGCCCATCCGAAAGTATTTATTACAAATCCCTTCAGGAAAAGTTAATAGCACAGCTGTCCACCCACAGCTGTCACCAATTATTTATGGCTTTCAGCACGTGTATGTTAAAAACAGTGTTGCTCAGTTGTGAGCCTTCTCCTGCTTAGGACAGAACCTGCTGTCAGTAGCATTATTCTGTCATGCTGAGGTGGTGTCGTTTCGTGAATTTGCTGATATAGGATTTGCTGATATAGGATAGGATGGATATAGGATGAAATATTCCTAGGAAAGGGGAGTATCAAGAAGCTTTAGAGTCCGATCAAAGGCTGGAGAATGTACACAGCTTCTTCTCCATCTGCAGACATGCAAGTTGTATCAGCCATCTAGACAAGCTCATCAGCTGGTATAAACCAGCACAGCTTTATTTACATTGCAGGAGGATCCATTCTCCTAAGTCCAGCCTGTCCAGCTGGATCCATTCCCTAGACTGTGGGAGAATAAACCTTTGTTTATACAGAGATTTGTAAGGTCAGAGGAGGCTATTAAGTCATCTAGTCATAAATAATTTTGGTCATTAATAAATCTGTTAGAGGTTCTAGTAACACATCTTGCACATGAGTAATCAGGTGGATTTCCACACGGTTGAATCCCATCCAAGCACCCTCTTTTCTGTCCCTATGTGCAGACTTCTCTACACTCAGGCTTTGCTGAACAACCACAGAGCAAAAATCCTGAAATTTAAGTCCTGGGAATTTCACCAGTCTCTTTGCTGCTTGTTCTACAGTGTTCTGATGTTTGTTAGCAGCCAGGAAACCAACATTTGGTGCTGGGGCAGTGTCCAGCAAGACTGGAAGTTGAATGTTTGTTTTTCTTGTGATAAACCAGAGTTCTGACCAAATACAGATTGACTTTCATGCCAGAGCAATGGTTCATTTCACAAAAGCAGCTCAAGGCTTCAGTGTCTAGTGGCAGTTAATGAGGTCCCAAACTGTTCAGGGCAGCAGCTCTGAAATGTTGGGTCTGGCCAGGCTTCTGATTTACCACAGCTTGTTAGCAAAATTTTCCCCAAGGAGCCAAAGTTGGATGCACTGTTAACCTGACGTTTTTATAATTACCTACATTAAATGGCTGACAGCTGTTTATTTTCCTTCCCTGCCCCTGCTATATTTTGGAGTTTGGGAAAAAAGGAGTGGTCTACTTGAAGGGTCCTGTTTCACCTTCTTGATTATCCCATCAGGGTGAAGCTGGCCAGGATCAGAGCACTTGCAGGGTGGTGGGTGAGGGAACAGGAACATTCCCTGCACCAACTTGCATGAGAGGGTTATTTCAGAGAAACCCAAAGTAGTTGAGCTGTGCCATGAAGGGGGAAGGGGAGGCCTGACCACAGGATCAGCACCAGCCTCAAAAGACAGGAGGAAGGACAAATATCGGCTGTGTGAGCAATAACAGGTGGGTGGATGTGAAAGAGCCAGGACAGTCCAAGTGAGCTACCTGGAGCAGTGTGTCCCTCTCTTCCCAGAAGGTAACTTCTCTGGCAACTCTTGGATAAGCCTCAGAAGAGGCAGAAACAAGATGAGTTTCCCCTGTACTCTCCAGCCAGACTGAATGCTGGAGGTAGAGCTGGGGGGTTGGATCTCTGTGGTTGAAATCCAAATGTGTCTCCATTGCTTGCTATGGAGAACTAGCTCTAATCACAGAATGGTTGGGGTTGGAAAGGACCTCTGGAGATCATTGAGTCCAACCCCCCTGCTCCAGCAGGGACATCCAGAGCACAGGGTGGCATCCAGGCAGGTTTGGAGACCTCCAGAGAAGGAGACTCCACAACCTCCCTGGGCAGCCTGTTCCAGGGCTCTATCACCCCCACAGGAAAGCAGTTCTTCCTCTCATGAAGATGGAACTTCCTGTGTTTCAATTTGTACCCATTAATCCTTGTTCTGTCACTGGCCACCACTGAGAAGAGTTTGGCCCCATCTTCTTTACATTCTCCCCTCAAGTCATTCTACATACTCATCAGTCCCTCGCAATCTTCTCTTCTCTCGGCTAAACAGGTAGTTAGGAACATCCAAGCGGCCAGAAAACACATCTAAAACCCAAGGGAGTAGCTCCTCACAGTGGTTAGGTTGTCCGCACCGTTGCGTCTGCCCTGTCTGATCAGTAAAAGGGAGCTGCTAGGAGCCTGCATGCCTGGGTCAGAATTCCAAGGTACCTGCACTGTGTCCATGCTGGGACATCTGGAGAACAGCCCTATGTGAGGTTGAACTTGGCCACAATGAGTCAGTGGTCAGTGGATAATCCTTTCTGAAAGAAGTTGGCCTTGCCTCACCTGCTGAGGGAAACGCTTCATAGAAGACAACCATCAGCTGAGCCCTGAGGAACCTTCTCGCCATGGGTGGTAGCCCCTCATCAATTTGCTCCTTCCCCAGTGGCTCTTGATAAGGTCCAGCCACTAGAGGGGGAAAAAGATCTGTGCTGTTGGCAGAGGGTAGCACCCATACCCATTGGATATCCGCTGGATATGGGTGCTTGGTCTTTCTCTGCTGGCATCTGGTACATGAGAGACAAGTTTCATTCAGCATCCAGTGGGGGGGTCTGTTTTGCCATTTCTTCAGCAGAACTTTTGTCTTTTTTCATGGGATGGGAAATAACAGGAAAGTTTAAAATTAAAGCAATGTGCAATGATGCAGCTAGTTCTGCTGGTCCTTACAGTTGGTGCATTTTGTTTCCTTGGAACAGGGCTCAATAAAGGATCAGCTCAAAGCTTACGGTGCTCTGACCGAGAACGTCACACGGAAGTACACCAGGCAGATCCTGCAGGGAGTCTTCTACTTGCACAGCAACATGATTGTCCACAGAGACATTAAAGGTGAGGAGCTAATGCGGGGAGCCTTCCTGCTTACCTGGATTTGTTAGCTCCTTCCCTTCCTTGTATGAAACCGAACGTGCAGAATAGAGCACTGGGATCCTGGAGTTACAGTTGTTTTCTCTTGGCTTTGCCTCTTGCGTTCGTCAAGTTGCTTGAGCTATGAGAATGTTGTATACCAAAGATGAAAACAAACAAACAAACAAAAATGTCTATATTAAGAACTTTAATAGGAATTATCATTAATTGTGCTTATAGACATCAGGCCTCTACACCTCTAAAGTTCTAGCCCAAGAACTGAGGCACTGTTGATCAGAGGAATGAGCCTGTTTGTGTCCTGGTGCATGGTGAGGATCACTGCTCACCTCCTATCCAGGGATCACCTTTGGGAGTGGGATTACCCAGGAGGGCAGGAACAGCGTTGGGATAGAGGGTTCTCACATTAAGCCAGCTGAGCAAGACCCTTTGGGCTCCCGCAACGCTTCATCTTGGAATTTTTCTTGCCTTTCGCCTCTAGGTGCCAATATTTTGAGAGATTCTGCAGGAAATGTGAAACTAGGAGATTTTGGAGCCAGCAAGCGCATCCAGACCATCTGCATGTCTGGGACGGGGATTAAATCTGTCACAGGAACACCATACTGGATGAGCCCAGAGGTTATCAGTGGAGAAGGCTACGGAAGGAAAGCTGATGTGTGGTAAGGAATATGGCAAAAAACTCCCACCACTGCTGATTTTAATCAGTGATCCTTTGGGGAAGATGCAGTGGGAGCAACTAGCGTGACTAGCATCTTCAAGACAGAGCAGTGCATGGGCAGAAATGGGAGCTGAATCACCCATGCAGATATCCAGAGGGACTTTGTCTTCCATGGATGTCCCAAAGCAGGAGCACCCAAAATCACAGCTTGCTTTGGGAGGCCTCACCATGTGTGTGGACCATGTGCAAATCAACCCTCTGGCTGCTGTTTAATTCTGCAAAACAGACTGAGACAAAGTTTGCCAAAAGAGCTGTTGAATTTTGGTGTTCCTAATTTGGGGGACTTGTTAAATCTGGCTCTGAAGTTCAGTGGGACCTTGTCAGGCTCTCAAACTCTGCCACTCGATGTTTTCACATCGCTCTGACATATTACCTGTTACTCAAACCGTGGCATCTGAACCGTTGTCTGGGGAGGTTCTGACAAGTTCTTGTGTGCTCCCAACTGCACGTTTTTATGAAGCTTAGTTATCTGTCAAACTTGTCCAAAACGGGTCCATGAACTCTGATGTTACTGGGTCGTCAGCTGAGATCAGGTGAGCCTCTACCCTTAGGAAACAAGGATAAAACACGTGCATGCAGATAGAAAAAAGCCTGCCAGTAAATATGGGCAGAAAACCAGGACCTTGCTCTTGCCAAGTGGAGCAGAGAGCTCTGTGCAAAGGGCTTGTCTGCACCATGAGGTTCGAGGGGTCCTGTGTATCAAGACATGCGCTGGGGCAAAGCCCATTCCAGGAAGGGAAGTTCTTTGGGCCCTGAAGTTCAGTTTTCCTTCAGAAACCACCCAGGCCGTGGTTCAGGGCTGCAGCAGCCACATCGATCGCTTTTTGTCTCACTCCCTGCATGCCTCCTTGCAGGAGCGTGGCCTGCACTGTGGTGGAGATGCTAACGGAGAAGCCGCCGTGGGCAGAGTTCGAGGCCATGGCGGCCATTTTCAAGATCGCGACGCAGCCGACCAACCCCCAGCTCCCCGACGGCGTCTCCAACTGCTGCCGCAACTTCCTCAAGCAGATCTTTGTGGAGGAGAAGCGGCGGCCCACGGCCGAGGACCTGCTGCGACACCCCTTCGTCAACTGCGGGCTCTAGCCCCGTGGCAGCGGGGACGGGGGGCGGCCACCGGCGCCACAGCCCCAGACCCACCAGACCCTGGGCCGCTGCTCGCGGCGGCCCCGAGGCTCCCAACCCACCTCGTCCTCAGCTCGGTGGCCACTGCGGTGGTTGATTTTGAAGCTGCACTTGGGACCATTGGAGCCTGGAGACAGTGGCCACCACTGGCTGCCGGCGATTGAGGACGGCGGAGTCCCCTTGTTGCCCCCATCTGTCTCACACCAAGTCACTCTGCTGTCAACGGGTGCTGGGAGCGTCCCCGTTTGCCATGATACTCATCCCAGGGGAATGTGAGGCCAGTGGGATGTCACCTCCGGCACAACAGTGACGCTGACAGCATCCCCAGGAGAAGAGGAGGAGAGATGCTCCATGGCGACATGGGCATCAGCCACGCTGGAGGACATAATCCTCAGACCTGGAGCCGGGGGGGGTGTTCCCCGTTGAGAAGAGGAAGGGGAACTGTCCTCCTGGAGATAGCGAGAGGTTGGCAGCCCAGCCGGCATCTCCAGGGGGGCTGCTCTTTAATACTGCTCTGTGCCTTAAGCGGTTACAATCAAGGAGTGATGCTCGACTCGGCCCGACCTACAGAGTAGGGCGCGATGACGCAGCAGCCGAGTTGACTTTGCCTGTTGGTATGTGTGTGTGTGTATGTGTGTGTGTGTGCAACAGTCTGAAAGAGGGGTTCTTCTCAGGACGGGGGAAGTCTCCCTAGGGTACGGCTGCTGACGGTTCCTGAGGACCTCCGGTGTGCGGTGGGTAATGATGCTTAAATGATGTTGATGCCAGCGCCGCGCAGAGCTGAGCACAAGATTCTTCAACCTTTCCCCATGGAAACCAGGGGGTAGGGAGGGGCAAATCATCATCCTAATGCTGATACCCCAGCCCTGGGTGTTGTAGATAGGTTGTAGGAACGGGATTATGGGGAGGAACATAGCTGGGCCAGGACGATGCATCGGGGACAAACTCCATCCAGCCCCAAAACGGGACCTTGGAGATGCCTCAGTTGTGGGCAGCTCCAAACATCCAAACATTGCCCTGGTTTATACAGCGGGGAACCAGCCAAGGTCAACGCATGGCTGGGCTCGAAGGCCCTTTGGCCAACGTGAACCTGACACTAAGAAGCTAGGAGTAAGCTGAGCTGGAAGGCAGGCCCTGCAAGCAAGTTGCTTCATTAGGTCTTGCTCGTTTAGGACAAATTAATTGCACGGTCCCATTTCCCTCTTCCTCGCTGCCTTAGCTGTTTCCAGGTGGCTCGGTAGGGGTTAAATAAGCACTTAGCAGGGTGTCAGCAGCTCCGGACAGCAAGCACAGGTTTATTTTTCCAATGAAAGTGAAAAGTGTTGCTTGGGAGGGAGGGGAAGCGGAGTGCAGGGTCGGGGCTGTGGTTTTGCACATCCTCGAATTCTCCCGTGCGGAAGCGATCGGCCTTCGTGTTGCTGGGGAAGCGGCGGGAGCGTTTCCTTGGGCAGCAAATGGAAAAAAAAAAAAAAGGAAGGAAGAAGTCTCTACTCAGGTTACTTAGAGTTATTTCGGTGGAAAAAAAAGCAAAAGTGGCAGTGTTAGTGAGGAGCAAATGTACCCTGCAAATTTCTCTATAAACCTGGGGGGGAGGCGGTTATCAGCAGGACCCAATTTTGGGGAAATCAGGGATGGATTTTAGTGCCAGTGAGTCAAAGCGGACCATTCCGGGAGGAAATGCGGACGGGTCTCCCACAAAGAGGGATATCGAAGGACCAAATCCGTCCGTGTCTTCAGCTCTCCGGGGCTCCTTTCAGTCGTGTGTGTGCGTGTGTGTGCGACTCGCTCCTCAGGTGCCTTTGCATTTTATTATTATTTCTTTTTTTCCTTTTTTTTTTTTTTTTTTAAGAAAACCCTCGCAGTGTTCTGATGTACAAAGTGAAAACTAGGGCAAGAGAATGTAATATTACGCCATGTAAATTTTTGTTTTGTTAAAGAAGATCGTTTCCTTACAGCGCGCGACCGGGCCGACAGCACGGCCTTGTGTGACCGCGCGTGGCGGGACGGGGAGGGAGGGGGACACAGATGAAATTAAGCTAACGATGACGGGCCTGGAGCAGAAATAATGAATCTGTGCAGTTCTCGGGGACGCAGGCTCTGTGTGTGGCTTTGTCCCGCGTGCGCCGTTGTGGAGATGGGGAGTTGTGGGCTGAGGGGCAGCCAGGGGCATTGGGGCTGGATTTTGAAGGTTAGGGTGGGGGAAAGATGAACGTGGGATGTGGAATGGGTGGCCAAGGGTTGAATCCGCGTCTAAGACTTCAGCTCAAAGTCCAAACGTGTAGAAAGGGCTCAAAATCGGGGCTAAAGGGCTAACGCCGCGGCCGGGACTCGAACCCGCGGCCCCTCCACCCGGGTGGCGGGGAGGGTGGCGGCCGAACCCGCCCCTTACGGCGCGACGCTTCGCTGAGGTGAGGGGGCGTGCCCGGGGGCGGAGGGGGGCGTGCCGCATGCAGACGAGGGGCGTGCCGCATGCAGACGAGGGGCGTGCCGCATGCAGACGAGGGGCGTGTCGCATGCAGATGAGGGGCGTGCCGCATGCAGATGAGGGGCGTGCCTCGCGGCGGCCCCGCCCCGCCCCGTTTTAGCGCGCCATGGCGGCGCGGCAGGCGCAGCGCGGCGCCATGCGCAGGGTGCAGGTCGTGCTGGGCCACCTGGCCGGGCCCCCCGCGGGCCCCCAGGCCGCGCCGTGCGCTGCCTACGCGGCGCCCGCCGCCGCCGGCGGCAGTGCCGACGACGTGGTGGTGGTGCACGGGCGGCGGACGGCCATCGGGCGCTCCAAGCGCGGCGGCTTCAAGGTACGGCCCCGCACGCACCCCCAGGTCCCCTGCCGGGTTGTGCCCCCCTCAGCTGCCCCTCCTTGGGTGCTGGGACCCTCGCGATGATCCCCCCTAGGCTGTTCCCCCCAACTGCCAACCCTGGGGTGTTGGGTCCCTGTAACCGGCCCTTTTTGGGGTGCTGAGCCCCCTCCCCTGTGTGCCCCCCACCCTGCTCTTGGATCCCCCCACTCCCAACTAGGTTGCTGAGCTTCCCCCCAAGGTATTGGCACCCCAAACATGTTGCCACCTGGGTGCTGGGGTGCCCTGAAGTGCTGGGGTCCCCCCTGGGCCTGCTCTGGGGCTCCCCTGTGGGTGCTGGAATGGGTTCCCCCCCTTTCCCGCTCCGGGCCCTGGGCAGCAGCCTCTTCCATCCCTGTGTGGCTGGAATCCCTGAATCCGCTCGGCTGGAGCCCCCCGCTTGGCGGGAAGCAGGTCCCCTCACTGAGGCTGGTGCATCTGGAGGCTCTGCCTTATTAAACCCCTGCCACGTATTAATTAATAAACCTGTTGGGCTGTGAATGCCCCGGAAGGTGTCTTGGAAGCCCCATCGGGGTGGGAGAGCAGCCGGTGTGACGGGGCTCCCGACGGACCTGGGTGCAGACGGGGGTGGCCCCGATCTGCCCGGTGCCCTTCAGGTGCCAGCGCTGCCCTGTGCTCTAGGACACGACGCCCGATGAGCTGCTCTCCGCCGTCATGACCGCCGTGCTGCAGGACCTTGACCTTCCCGCCGAGGCGCTGGGCGACATCTGCGTGGGTGAGCGAACCTGTTCTGCCCCTTCCCAAAACGCCAGGCTGGGTTATTGCAAATGCAGCATGGAAGTAGCGTGAGCAAATCCAAGTTATTCCTCTGTGGGAAGCCCCCTGGGACAAGCGGTCCTTGTGTCCCGTAGGAGACCAAGTGGGTGGTTGGGCTTTGTGAAGGGTCCCTGTGTAGCCTTAGGCTTAAGAAGTCAGTGCAGCCTTTATGGCTCTTCTGTTAAGTGGTCAGGCTGTGAGCTAGATATTGGATAATAGCAGCCCGTGGTGGTGTTAACATCCCGTGAACATCCACGCCAGATGAAATACGGGGAAATGCAGCCGACTGACTGGAGCTGTGTCTTTGCACCCAGGGAACGTGCTGCAGCCTGGAGCCGGTGCCTTGACCGTGAGAATTGCACAGTTCCTCAGGTAACCCCTCTGCCAGGTTGAGGCTCCTTTTCGTCTCCCCTGGCCTTGGCTGTGGAGCAGCACCGGGCCGGAGGCTGCAGCAAGGCCCGTGTTCTCCTAGGAAGCTAAGGCTAATCACCTTTTGCCTAGAAATTAAGACTTGGATCGAGGGTTCATAGATCCTTGAAGGGAGAAGCAGGGCTTGCAGTCTGGGGAGGAGCTGATTCCCCTTCCAAACAAACATTGCTCCACGTGCTTATTGGATTGCTCCCCTAATCTCCTCATCAGCACGGCAAGGGCCAGCAACTGAGGTGAGGAACAAACACGGCGCTCGCTCCTGGCAGCCTTCCCAGCAGGGCAGAGTTGAGGTGGATCCCTCTGTCTGCACCATCGCTCTGAGCAGGAGCTCTCATTTGTAGGCCTGTATCTGAACCTGCTCTTTTCTACCACACTCAGGCCTGCGTGGAGCCAACCAAAATGAAGGCACTCTCGGCTCTTTCTCCTTGCTCCCCATCCCAGAGTGATAGCTTTGTCTGCACTTAGGTCCAGCTTTTAAATATTTCAGCCAGTTCATGTTTCTAAGTGACGTTGCCCTCTGGTAAATTATGACCCCCAAAACAGAGGGGTGCAGAGAGCGTGAGTGCTGCAGGATCTTTCAACTTTATTAGTTGAAGCTACCATTTAGAGCTTTTACATAGTTTGGGATCTAGACATGAAAAGAGGAGCTGCTCACAGAGCACAGTTGTGCTGAAGATGGTCCTGTAGGGAAGCAGCACATTAATCCACTTGCAAATAAAATTTGGAAGTTACATGACCTTTACTTCCACTTGGTGCAAGATCAAGTAGGTCAAATGAGATTGTTCACCTTTGGCTAAATCTCGGGGTTAAAGTTTAGTCGAGTGGCTTAATGTTCTCCTTAGATATGCAGCTTGTTGTGCAGTTCTTGTTCCTGAGCCTTTGCCAACGCTGTCATCTCTTCCAGTGGTATCCCGGAGACTGTGCCCTGCTCAGGTGTTAGCAGGCAGTGCTCCTCGGGGCTACAGGCTCTTATCAATATAGCTGGTAAGTGGATATTAAGTGTTATAGACACTCAAATTCCCTGTCCCCAGCAGCACTTACTTCTGTTGGAGGTTTCACCTCCAGTCTCTCTGAGCTGTAAAAATAGTGAAAATTTCTTCTGTTACAAATCTTCAGTGTGAACACATTTATATCCTTGAAACCAGAAGGAACCTCTTTATTAAGAGCCACCCATAATATCTTGTCAAGATGGTAGCTAAAATATATAATATAAGCTCATAATGGTTTCCTCTGCAATTTATCCAAAAAGAAAACTTTGCACTTAGAGAAATCCAGGTTACTTCCCTGAGGATGAGTTGTATCCATTGGGCAGCTCCTAGCAGGGCCTGTCCCATCTTCTCTGTTTGCACATTAGGACAGAGCTAGCTAGATCAGTCCCTAGCCCTGGCTCATGTCCCAGCAGATGGGAGTGAGGAGCAAAGGCTCCTTTGACTTCACCTTGTGCATCAGGTGTTGCTGAAACTGCAGCTGGAAGGAAAGTGCTTTTATTTCTAATGATAGTAAAAATGCTTGTGCAATTCTGTTGCAGGTGGCATCCGAAATGGGGCATATGACATTGGCTTGGCCTGTGGGTAAGATTATCTTTTTATGGCACTTACTTAGGCTTCTTGAAAGGAAGAAGTATCCTGAAGTAGTATCCTGCTGTGTCAGCTTTTGTATGAGGAATTAGAAATCCCTTCCAGGGAGGTCTCTGTCCTCCTGCCCCTCTTGAACCCCCTCCCCTAGGATATAGTCCTTTAACAAATGGCTAAATTAGCTACAAAATTAGGGACTGAACTTAAGTCATAAGGATGTGGTACATATATTTCCACATGTTTCTTAGTACTTTTTAGGGAATTTAGTCATGCTGAGGAGTCTGAGGGAGGATACTTGAAAATCCTTTAGCTCTCTGGTTTGCAACTATAGACGGATCGATCTTGGCCTTGACTTAATTATCTCTTGCAATCATGCAAGCCCCCCTTTGTATCCTATTAAATATGTCCCTGCTGTAAGGTGCCATTTGTATGCAGAGCCCTCACAGCCTGAAAGAGCCCTGTAATGAGCATTTCAATTAACTTCCTATTTACTTAAGAATACCAGGAGCTACCTTGGACAAAGAAATAAATGGCCAGTTCATGCTAATAACTCTTCCACAGTCTTGCAGGAGATAATTCTGCTGCCATAAATGGGAATGCTTCTGTCCAATGACTTAAAAAAAATGTATTTCAGGGGATGATATAGACATTAATTTGGATTTAGGGAAACACTGGTGAACGCATGCACTTTTGCCTCAGAAGACTGAGTTAAAGAAAGGTGTTTGGTAATCCTGAGGCTAAAATAGTTGGTTTCGCATTTTCTTTGCCTCAGTGTCTTTCCTGGATTATTCCCACACTCAGTCACGCTGTACTTTTTCTAAAAACCTTTTTACAACACACTCACGACTGCACACACCTGACTGAGAAAGATCCAATGCCAAGAACCCCTTTTTCCTCTTAGACTGTTATGAAATAAATGGCTCAGCCAGACAGGCAGGTTTCTGTGGTGCCTGCTGAGCATGTGGTGTTCAGGGGTCAATTCTGGTGGACTGAATGATGCTTTTCAGTCTTCCCTTAGCTTCCTAGGTGCAAAAAGTTGCTTGGCAGTATCCACCAAAACGATGCACTTCAAGACGTGTTGGTTATGCAATTACAATAGTTCCTTGAAAGTCTAAAATGCTACAAGTATTTTTTGTGAGGGTTTTTTTAATGCCAAATTATGCTCCCAACCTGAGCAGACTTGCTTGTCCTCTGTATATGCAGACATTGCATGACTTCCAGCTCAAAACACCTTAGCTGAGCTTAGATCTAAGTTAGCACCTGATTCTCTACCTTGCACCTGGGAATAGATAGAACTCAAGCACTGCAGTGCCCTGTGTTAGAGTTAGTATCTGCTGGCAGCTGTTTATTTTGCTTGCAAAGCCTTATTGTCATGCATTTTCCAGGAATATCTTCGCTATGTTGATGACTTTTTCTGTATTAATATACCTGTGTGTGGTGCAGAGTAAAAGTAAACTCATCTTCTCACCTGGATTTCTTGGTCTACTCTGAATTTACCAAAGCTTTACTAATGTGAAGTGATAGATCCATGTTTGTATAGCAAATCTTTGTTTATATTGAATATGTCAATTCATTTGCAGGCCAAAGGCTGCAGCCTCTGAGAGCTCAAATTCTTTCTGTTGCAAAATAGAAATGACATAACTCACTAAGCTGCTGTTTTTTTCTCTGCTTTGTGTAACACTTACATTAATATACTGCCAAGCAGCTTTTAAGCTGTAACTGGCATCTTTTTACTGTCACTGATTTTACTGGAAACTCCAGCCCAAGAGCCTTAGGCTTCTTATTACATTTGGACACCAGCCTGCCAGAATGGTTAGTGATTCCTTCCTAGGTTGTAGAAACACAAGGAATTAACTGTTGACAATGGCATCCTGTTCTAGTAAAGCAAGGAACAATTTAATCTAGCAATCTGTTTTCATTTCCTATTAACATTTATGTTGGTGATGGACGAGCTTGTGCCTGAGCCAGATTTTAATTGCTGTCTACGTTTCTATAGAGTTAACTTCTAAGAGTTAATAATGTCGTCGAGGTACTGAATTTTCATCTAGCGAATAATTATTGCAAGTGCAGTGTGGAAGTAGTGTTAGCAAATTCAAATTATTCCTCTGTGCCTAGCGTGGAATCAATGTCTCTCAGAAGTGGAAACAACCCTGGTGATATCAGCTCCCGTTCGATGGAAAACAGCAAAGCTCGCGATTGCCTTATTCCTATGGGGTGAGTGTTTCCCCTTCCCAAAGTTTAGGGGTTATCCCTGTCTCTTCAGGAACTGTTCTCTTTTAAATGGATCAGCCTGTGGGTGCGGTGAGTTTAGATCTGTACGTGTTGGCATCTTCCCTGTAGTTAAAGACTCACTGTGTGAAGTGAAAATTGCCTGTTCTGACGAGCGTGTCCTTGTCTTATTGAGAAGCTTAATGGCTTAAGAGGGCAAATAACTGTGTGATGAGGATGTCTGCAAATGCTGTTGAGCTTCATAATGTGAACTTTCATCTCCATGTGAGGAAGAATTTCCTTACTGTAAGGATGCCAGAGCCCTGGAACAGGCTGCCCAGGGAGGTTGTGGAGTCTCCTTCTCTGGAGGTCTCCAAACCCACCTGCATGCCACCCTGTGCCCCGTGCTCTGAGTGTCCCTGCTGGAGCAGGGTGTTGGACTAGATGATCTCTAGGGGTCCCTTCCAACCCCAACCGTTCTGTGATTCTGTGATTTAAAGCAGCAGCCAGGTCTCCATAAATAAGCGCACTGCTGCTATGTGCAGTGATAGAGGTGGAGGAAAGGGCTGCCTTGAACTTCCCTCTCACACGCTTGTCCTGCCTGCAACACCCTTGACTTGATGGCACTCTGACGAGGATGGGGGCCCCCAGGGGAGTCCCCTGTGTGATGGGAGGCTGTGTTTGAACCCTGCCATGGTGGAGGAGTTGAACCAGGGTTAGTCTCGGCCACCCAGGTCTGCACTGAGAAGGCAGCAGTTCAGGAATGAAGCTGCTGCTCGTGTGTCTTGTGTCTTCGTAGAAGCCGATTGCGATTTCACTGGATATGTCATTGGACTAATTCTTGATGTTTTCACCAGGATAACCTCAGAAAATGTGGCAGAGAAGTTTGGAATTTCCCGAAAGAAGCAAGATGCCTTTGCCTTGACTTCCCAACAAAAGTAAATACTTTTTTTTTTTTCTTTTCATCTTTTGTTTAAAATAGAAAGGTTTAGGAAGTTTTCCTAAAAGGGTATATTTGAAAGTGACCATTTCTAAGGAACTGCTGGGTTTGAGAAGAGTTTCTTGTTTTTGCTGCAGGTGCTTGGCATCAAGTGAGCCCAATTCTTCCCCTAATAACGTTCCTTTTGGGTAAAATTACTGCCAAAGTAAACTGTCCTTTGAATCCATGGAAATGCATTAGCAGGTCCATTAGCAGAGAAGACATGGAAGTTACTGGCCCCAAAGAGTTAAATTAACTTTGAGGTCTGTTTTTGCATTGTCACAGTCCAATTATTTATCTTATACAGGAAGCCACTGCACAGGCCAGTTAACCTTTAAATTCTGGCCCTGTTTCTAGGGAACTTGGCCTGCCAGCCTTTCTCACTGACACTGAGCTGATAACACAAAAGGGCATGTGAATGTGGTCCTCACCTCTCCTAAGGAAAGGAGTCATTTTTCTGGCCTCAGTCTCAGGATCTCTCTAGTGTTGCTGATCTGTCCTTAATTTCATTTACCTGGGAGTATTATTTTCATTTTATGAATTAAAGTGTAAATCAATGAGGGAGTAAAACAAGTTGCAAGTCCCACTTCCCTTCTCTGTGAAGGGTGCTGTGCTGCTGGCAGGTGTCATCTTCTATATCAACTTTACAGTGGCAGGTTTTACATACATTGTTGATATAAAATTTAAGTCTTTTATTCCTGTAAGAATTAAATCTGTTTCCTAAAGTGATTCTAGTTTGGCTAATTGCGTTCTTCCTTATGTCCCCTGTTCCTTCCTGCAGTGTTTCTGTCGCTGTGACCCTTTCCTTCTGTCACTGTGACCCATTCAGCACCTTTATTGCTGAATGAAGGGACTCCCTGCTATGTGGTCACATAAGCTTTGCACGATAAGTTGGAATCATTTTGAGTTGAAAGGTGACATTTAGGTGCCAGACAGCACCTACAACCCAGAGTCTAAAGTTCAACTTGTTCTTAATAGGTCAAAAGCAGGAGTGAAACCTCAGCCATTCTTTAACTTCTTGGCAGCGGGCTGTGTTTATAGAGCCCTAAAGGACTTGCTCTATTTTAAACTCTTAAGAATTGATTTGTGAATGTCAGGATTTACTCATTTTCCTCTGGCTGTGATGTGCCTGTACCACAAAGCAAGTGCAGCTCATGGCTGTGTGCAGGTGCTGGTCAGCAGGGTCAGAGGTGCTGGGGAAACTGCTGCCATCCCCCTCAGCAGCGTATGGTCCTGTCATCTGGGCTTGAGGAGCTTCCCCTTTGTCATATCTCCTGTGATGCACAGATAAGAAGTTTGTCTTAATATTAAGTGAAAATAACTATTCACATTATCTTCCCATATACTACCGGACAGGGATGCATCTGTAAAGCAAGTCACGCTTTAATTCCTGTCCTCACTGACTGGCTTCAGACCGCTTTAAACTTTTGTCTTCAACAGAGCAGCAAGAGCTCAGCAGATGGGGCTGTTTAAAGCCGAGATTGTTCCGGTGAAGACCACTGTTGTAGACGACAAGGGCAATCAGAAAACCATCACTGTGTCCCAGGATGAAGGGATTAGGCCCTCTACTACCCTGGAAGGCTTGGCAAAGCTGAAGCCGTCCTTCAAGGAGAACGGCAGCACCACAGCAGGTCAGATGGATTCATATGGCTCTTGGACTCATCTGGCTCTTGCTCTTCCTTGCTGCCCTTGTGCTGAAATGTGCTGACCAAAGGAGGCACTAAGAGCTCCCTCCCCACAGGTAACGCCAGCCAGGTCAGTGACGGAGCAGCCGCTGTTCTCCTGGCGAAACGCTCCAAGGCGGCCCAGTTGGGGCTGCCCATCCTGGGGGTGCTCAAGTCCTTCGCCGTGGTCGGAGTCCCGCCGGACGTCATGGGCATCGGACCAGCCTACGCCATCCCGGTGGCCCTGGAGAAGGCAGGTGAGGAACCACCTGCTGATGTGCACCGTTCAGCACGTGGTGAAGCAGGTGCTGTGGAAGGAGATTTGAGATTGTGTAGCTTGAGGATGCGCAGCCATGTGCAATAGGAACAGGGAGCTTAGATTTAAACCTCCAGAAGAGATCCTGCCAGGGATTACTGTGATACTGTTTACTTGTACTGATGTAGAAATTGTTGTTTCTTCACTTCTAGAAGCCCAGAATAAAACACCTGCATGATCCCCACAAATGATTAACACGGGGGCAAGCGGTTCAAAGCTCATTTGATGCCATTTTCCTTAATATGAGCAGGGTGGTTTTCTGTGAATTCCTACCAACAAATCAGCCTTGCCGGTGATGAATCCTTACAGCTTACAACACTTTGGGTTCCCTTTTCTCCTTAGTCAAAAGTTACACCTGTGAGGTCTGACCAGTGGATGAGACTTTGCTTAGAGTTCTTACTACCCTCCCAGCTCTTTAAGAGCTCTTACACCTCATGACCACAGTGACAACAGGCAGACACAACAGCGGGCATGTGCTCAGCTACAGTTTTATCTTTCTGTCTCGAAATACCCTCTTGATCTTTAATCCCTCTACAGAGAAACCACCTTTAATCTAAGGAAATTTGGCAAGCTCAGATACCAAGGAATGTGGTGACTTGCAGTCTTTAGAAGTCCTTGTACACACACGTGCATATAAACATGCACGCCCCGCGGAGCGAAGGTCGCCCTCTTGTCAATAGTGGAGTAGAACCAGATGTCATGAAGGGAGGCTTGAAGTGAATTGCTCTTTGATGCACTCCTAAGGCAAAAATACCTCCTTTTAAATGCTGACTTTTCTGAACCATAGGTTTGACTCTGGATGATATTGATATATATGAAATTAATGAAGCCTTTGCTAGCCAGGTGAGTGATCATCGTGTTCAACTTGGTGTATTACTTGGTAGCAGAGGGTGTTTAAGCTTGGTCTCAGTTTCAACTTGTTCCACCTATTTTATGTCCAGTCATTAATAACATGTGTAGATTATTTTCTGTTTTTCTTCAAATAAAAGCAAGCAAGATGTTGCTTAAAATATTTGTTAAAGGACAACTTGTTTGTCCTTGCAATTTGTTGTAGGGAGGTTTCAATAGAAATGTACTGCAGTCTCCTCAGTTTGGTGATGCTTAATAAAAGGTAGAAGCTTCACTATGCCTCTTAAAAAATACAATATACCCATCAGAAGGTATGTGGGTTCAATCTGAGATGGCATTATCAGTCCAGCTCAATTCATATGCCTTGGATATGCAATGTAACCCCATGGTTTTCCCTTAGAAACATGGCCTACCGAAAGAGGTAGCCTCTCTTCTGATTAATATATTAATTATGTAATATTTAAACAACTTAAATGTTTTCATAGCAGCTGATCTGACAACCTGGGTTCTGTGCAATGGAAAACATAATTTAGCCCAAGTTAATCATCTCTAGGACAAATCTTTAGAAGCCCCTGGGCCTGTGCAGTGTTGTCTGCCCATCTCTCTGCCATCCCTCTTTACAAAGTGCTTTCCCTGCACTTTGAGAATTCAGAGAAGCAAGAAAATCCCTGTGAGATGATTCCCTGTGTCTTTCCAGGCCGTGTACTGCATTGAAAAGCTGGGCATTCCCTTGGAGAAAGTCAACCCCCTGGGAGGAGCCATAGCCCTGGGACACCCTCTGGGCTGTACTGGCACTCGCCAAGTTGTCACTTTGCTCAATGAGTTGAAGCGCAGAGGGAAGAGGTGAGTCCTGAAGAACAGCCTTAACCTAAACACTTTAAACATAACCTAACCATTTTAAGCATATTTAAGTAAGCAGCTCAGAGGCAACCATCAATTTGTGGTGTTTGATTCCGGTGTACTGAGACAGCAGGCAGGTAAATGTGTGTTCATGTGCTTTGCTGGGACTGCTCTGGAGTTAAACCCTCTTGGTGACTCTGGAGAGCTTTGGTTTGCTCACATGCCCTGTATGTTTTGCCCCATGGACAATCTAAACCTTAACCTGTCTCTCTCTCCTGTTTCAGAGCCTATGGTGTTGTATCCATGTGCATGGGAACTGGCATGGGAGCTGCAGCGGTGTTTGAGTATCCGGGGAACTAAACTCCACTGCACTGAAGCCCCAATGCAGCACCTAATTCTCTGCCTTCTCTAGTTATAGCAAATGATTTGCACTGTGAAATCAAGAGGATTCAGGGATTCTTTACTAGACCTACAAATCTTAGCCACAAATTAAGCAGAATAAATGTTTCGATCTGGCATTTGCTTCAGAGTTGCAATGCATCCTAACATGAGAAAGCAAATGTGATCACCTGAACTTCAACTTAGACCTAGGTGTGATGCTTATGAATTGTTATTTCTAATCTGCCTGATCCCTTTATCTGTGAATGTTACCCGAGAGTGGTAGATTGATGATCAGAGAGTCACCTTGTTTGACAGACTTTCTACCATTGGCACTTAGTGCATTGCGACTTCCATTGTACAGCTTTTCCAGGATTTTTTTTTTTGCAAGATTGATTATATAAAGATCTTAAGAGTTCTAGAAAGGCTTATTTTTGTAAGCAGTGCAAAGATGGCTAACATCTTTTACTTTATTGCTGTTCTATCCAAATTGTAGGCTGGCTATGTCTTCAAGTGTCCATATGCTGAGGGGTGTGCTTTAGCATTCTTTTTTTTTCTTTTCACAAAACTGGTGTGAAATCTCCAGTGGGGCAACAGGGAAAGACTAACAAATAATACATTCATAAGCCAGGCTTTTCTTGTCAAACAAGCGATTGAGGTCCCAGAATAGAAAAGGTTTGATTGAAGGGCTAGAAGCTAGGAATTTGAAACTGACCCTTCCATCTTTTACAGCACTTTTTTTTTGTTTGTGTGATTTTTAACTTGGAAGACAAGGTTATGTGTAATGATATTTAATTACCTAACATGGAGCAGGTTTCAGCATATCCCTGGCTGCAAGCACTCCGTGACCATCAGCAACATGCTCAGTACTTCAGTGCGGTACAAATGTAGACCTTGCATACTATAATGTTCTCACATATCTGTGTTCTCTCTCTCGCTTAAGAGCAGAAAGATCATCAAAACTGAGTGAGGTGCTTGAAAAAGAAATGTACTTATTGCCTCTGACATGTTAGAAAAGCTTAAATTTTAACACAGCCTGAAATACTTTGTCCTAGCTCTTGTTTTGCACTTAATAAATAAAATCATGTTCTTGCAATAAGTTGTATTCTTTCTGTTGTTGTTGTTAGTTGAAGGTTATGAGTAAGTAGAGCTCTTCTATATTCTCACAGGAATATTTTATATTCATATTCTGTAGCCAGTGTCCCTTGGCACTCATGCATGCTGTGTGTTGGCAATTCCATCTTTTTGCTCTTAGAGGAGGGCAGAGAGACCCCGTACAGTCTCAAGGGTCCATTTTGCACCCTGAGATCCCTCTGGCCAACATGAATTCTTGCTGCTGGCACAGCTGAAGGCAGCTGATGATCATCAGGTGTTTGCTGCAGATGGCAGCACCATGCTTCCCTCCCTTGCCTTTGACAAAGGTCTTTTACTGGGGTGGAATGGAAAACTTAACAGTCTGAGAAGGGGGAATGTCACTGACCCTTCCTTTTTCTTTATTATTACTTAAGCTAAACAGAAGTGTGAGCAAAGGGGAATGATATGAGGGGAAAGAATTAAAAGCAAGATGGGATCCTCCCTCCCTAGCCAAGGGGCTGGTTGCAGTACCCAAGCAGGAGGAAACAAGCACAGTGGTGACTTGTTTATGAAAAGCTGCTATTCTCCCTTTCCATGCAAGGGGGAATGCTGGCCTTAGCCAGGGCTTCTGGCTGTTATTATTTATCAACACCCCTTTAAATGGGGGGTGAGGGGAAGCACCTCAAAATAAAAACTGCTTTTTTAAGGTATCAACAGTCTTTTGATTCAAATGGGAGCATCTGCAAAGTGGCTATGGCCTAGCTGGCAGCATAGCTGCTTTACAATTTTAAATTGATTGTTCTGTAGAGCTGGCTTTGGGGGTATGGGTAAGCACAGCACAGTAATAAAAATAATAGCATGGGATGAGATTGTGACTATTTCCAAGTGCCATGAACTTTTATTCATCATAACAGCAACGTTTATTCTATAAAATCTCATATTTAAAAACAAGTAGACAAAATATCGGCTCACCTAATGACCTTTCAACATCTGACCCGTTACCTTGACATTTGCCCCACAATGTCGTGCTTAAGTCATATACAGATCTTCATACTTTTCATCATTTGTCCCTTGTCCCCTAAGCTGTAACTTGCAAGGCTTCTCTCCCAGCATTCCAGTAATAGTCACAGTAGCTTGATACTCAATGTTGCTCCTAAAATGCAATGGGAAAAGATGGTTCAGTTACAGACGGCCACAGTTTTTTAAGGATGAGACTAGATAGTGGTGGAGGAATAAAAGGGCAACACAGAGGATATGCTAAAAGAAAGCTGGTATTTAACTTAGGTAAAAAGATGTGGAATTTCTAACTTCATGTTTGAAAGAACTGCAGCATCTCCCTAGTTGTGAAATTAAAAAAAAAAAAAACTAAATGAAAAATAAAATTCACCATTCTTTTGGGGGGGTTAGCATTATTTGGGAGCAGGTGCCTGCACGACCTTGATGCCACAGCTCCTTCCCTGCAACAAGCAAGTTCAATTTCTGTTTGCTCCATTAGGACAAGGGATAACCAATCTGCTGAATTCTGGTTTTACATGAACATCAAAAAGCTTACAGTAAGTAAGTGTGGATTTATTTCCTCGAGTACGCGGAGGCCTTATAACACAATTTGCCTGTGGCAAACAGCCTGGCACTCTAGAGTCTGTTCACCTAAAGCAGCTCCCAGCCTCTAAGAGATGGCTTTTGTAAAGGCCTGAAGCAAGAGCATTTTCTACCAGATAGCTTTCAGTCTCCCTTCTAATACAAAATTCCCCTGAGGGGAGACCACTGACTTACTTAGGGAGGTGCTTATTAAAATCATTTCCCATCTTGCATATAATTATTTTACTAGTGCCGTGCTGTTTCTGAGCACTGCGGTGATGGAAATCCATCACCTGGAGCTGAACCAAAATACTGGCTGCTACACAGCAACATCTTTGCTTTCTGCTAGATTCTGGCATGCTGATTAATACATCTGCTGTCATACAGAAGAAAAGGCTTTGGGCAAAGGCAACCTGGAAGATTTGGGGCTGGCAGGAACCTCTGGCTGTCTCTGGCCATGAGCCCTGCTCAACACAGGCCAACTCCAGCAGCTTGCTCAAGGCCTCTGACTCTTCCCCCTGAGCTCTCACTAGCTCCAGTGGTGGTTTCACAACCTGTTCCAGGCTGCAGCAGTTACAACAACAGTTCTTATCAGCTGCAGTTTGCTTTTGGACCTTACCTGTCAACTGTGTTCAGGGTTCATTGCCCTCCCAGCGGTGTCACCTGTGTAAACTGTCCTAATGAAGTCAAAAGTTTCTGCCACCCTGTGATGACTTGTATGTCATGTGTCTCAAGCTTAAATGAACCTCTTACTTACTTGGCTTTTAGGGGAAGGTGGGAGGGAGGGGAATCTCGCTAGAGTTTTACCTCTGACCACCTCAGCAAGGAAAATCATTTGTAAGGCCACTAAGTTCCCCCAGAGGAGTTGCAGCTCCCTGAGAAGGTCAAAGAAATTCAAAGCTTTGCTGCTGCCATTCATAAGCAAACCTTGCCCTCTTCTGGGCTTTTCTATCTGCTGCCTGCAGCCCACGTTATCTTTTATTGTTGTGGGGAAAAAGTTTTGGACAAGAGGCTGCAGAAAATGCAATTCATTTGTATGTGTGTTTATTGTTTTAAACCATCACCGTGGCTCCTATACTAAACATTGAACTGGTCTATTTAAGCAAGGGGAGAACAGACTGCATCACAGCACTGGAAAGCTGTTTTGCTTTATTTGCTTTATCAGCAGGTACTCTGCACGCATATATGGAATTAAAGGAATTCAACAAGTTATTCTAAGGAGAAGCCACGTAGGAGCCCTGAGCCTGCTTGCAAAGGACAAAGCATAGTGCTTTTGTGTGAGGTGAACAGATGTTTTTTACTGGAATTTTGAGCTATTCCAGACACATTTCTTCCTCTGTTCTTCCTAATAAAGTGCTGGATGCATAAAGGACTCAACGTTCCTATGTGGCTCTCCACTGATTTGCAGCCCTGAGGTTTGCCTTCTCTCAAGGACATTACTCCAAAGAAGCCTCGAGGGGCTTTTATCAAGTGGTACCTGGCCAGCCTGTCAGCCCATAGCTGTGAGAGCTCCTTTTCAACTGGCTCAAGTCTACAGTGTGAAATTCAGGGTTATAATTCCAAAAGAAAACCTGGATGTGGGAATAGTGCAGGGAATATGGTTAGATGGAAAAAGCACCAACTGGACAGCACAGGAGCAGGAATTGCTAGCAGTGAAAAACTGAGCAGCCTCGTAAAGCAAAAACAGAGCAGTGTCTCTCAGCTCTCAGTACTCACTCACACTTTACATGTGAGTTTGTCTGGGAACACAGCAGGATTTCTTTATACCTTTACTGTACCTTGCAGTGAAGTGGATCTGCAAAATGTCCTTGGTGGGTAGGTCTCCTTCACGTGCCTCCAAAATGCCATTAGCAGGGGAGACAGAAAATATTCTTGGGTCATTAAGCCTTTCCTGCTCATCTGCATTGAAGAGGGCAAATATCAAAGCAAGCAGTGGACGACCCCTTGTATACCCCTTGTATAAGGGGACGACCCCTTACACGTATAGCTACATGTAAGAAAACAGTGTATTTCCTTGCTTGCCAACTAATAAATCAGGGAGCAGTGCACTGCCACGAGCTGTTTTCTGTGCATGTGGGTAGTTTCTATTTTCATCCTTTAATCAGGGGGAATGATCGATGGCCTTTGTGGTAGAATAATAAGACCCTGATCTACTTTCCTTTGAAGCGCATCTGTTGTTAACCTCATTAGGCTCTGACTCCAACTGGATTCATGTGGTCTTGCTGCTTCTTGATATCTCCTGGGATTGTATTACAAATGAGCAAAGCACATCCACTGTGATGGCTGTGAATCAATCTTTCGGTTAAACCTGGTATAACCACTGAAATCAGTAGAGATATACACTAATTTAAACAAAAATCATGCAAGAGAGATCAGAAACAGACCTACTATGTTGGAGTGAATGTCATTATATGACTATGAACTGAGTACGTGTAGTTTTACTAAATAGAAAGACTGAATAATGAAACTATATAACAAAGGAAAGGAAATTTCAAAGTGCAATACCTAGCAAAGCGGTCCAGTAACTTCTGCAGCCACTCCTGTTACACAGGAAGACATGTTCAGTCTTGGTTCGTGCAACAAAGCAGGTCTCGAAATCAAGTGTGTCGCAAGAAAGCTCCAGTACGGGAACAGTGAGATAGGCAGTCACTGGGACCAACTGCAAAAGAGCAAGAAAGAAAAGGAAG
Source organism: Nothoprocta pentlandii (assembly GCA_013398315.1). Classification (NCBI taxonomy): domain Eukaryota; kingdom Metazoa; phylum Chordata; class Aves; order Tinamiformes; family Tinamidae; genus Nothoprocta; species Nothoprocta pentlandii. Next base: position 1,306,265 of record VZSG01000114.1, on the reverse strand, counting down.
AGAGAAAAAGAATGTTTTTTGTAGTGCATTGCCAATATCTGCTACAACTGAATCTTTCTTACCTTAAGCAATGAATCAAGATTACTTCCATTGCCGCATACGCTCTGTATTCTTTTATAATATTGTCAATTCTCCCTTCTATAGCTTTGACTAAATTGTTTCTCATTTTATCACTTTGAGACATTTTTTCAAACCAAACACAATGATAGTAATGAATTAACACAGAGTGAATATTCTGATTTATTACTCAGGTTTTCTATGGAGATGCAGACATTACAGCATCTCGTGGTCCCTTAGGAGTGTATATGGCCCTCTGTGAGTCATGGAGTTTGTGCAGATTGCCCAAGGTTAAGTTGACTCTGTCTTAGATGGGGTGCTTGGTTCCTACAGATCAATCCTCAGAAATAATTGGGATGGAAAAGAAAATATCTGTAATGTACTTGAACTGCTGAAGATTGGGATTTTTGTTTATCGATTTCTATCTGAAATAAATCAGTCTTAATGTGAGCGTGTGGAGGGGCTGTGATCACACCACATACTCGGGTGCTTTCGGAAACACTTGAGCACTACAGGAGTCTGTGCTTGGTGACTCAGCCCCTGGCATGTCCACTGAGACATGTTGATGTCTCAGAAGGATATTGAGAGTCACACAGTGATCGGATGTGCTGCCCTCTTGTCAGGATGTGTCAGCCAAGCCTCCATGCTCAGCATTCCCACAGAGCTCTTGCAGAAAGCACGGACAGGACCACCTGGTGCAAGACTGCTCTGTCAATCTGAAAGTCACCTGCAACTTCAGTAGAAAGCAACCTGTCTCCTTTTGCAAAATTGTGGCCATCCACATTACTGCATGACACACTTTACTCTAGAGGTGGTTGTTTTGCAAGACTAAGTCTTAAGGCACATTCCTTTTGAGTCCAAGATGCTTCTAAAATATAATCCCCTCTCAGTGCCCAGAGCTGTCATTCATATCTCACCTGGGTTGTGCAGTTACTATATTCAATGACCAGATTTTGATCAAACTTCAGCTTCCTATCCCCATTCTCAAACTGGAGCACTTGGAATCCAGGAAGCAGCTGGCTGGCTGGCAGGTGTTGATATGTAAGTAACTCCAGAGTCGTGTGAAATGACACTTTCACCTGTGGGAAGAGGAATTTGGATGATCCCCACACAAGACCACACTGTGTGCAGGAAATCCAAAATAAACACTGCTCAAAGGCCCAGGCACACATTTCCCCACTGGAACCCAAAGGTGTTACACCAGAGACCAAAGTCCCACTGGAAAACAGCATTTCAATGAACAGTCACAGGAAATAGCTCTATTTTATCTTTATGCCATACACAGAGATTAAGTGGGAAGGTGAACAGCCAAATGCTGAATCACAGGGGAGACACAGTCTGTAGCAAGACAGAAACACTTAAATCCTGAGATTACAAATATAATCCCTAAACTGGCTTAAAAATATAAGTCTTCTTTTTTCCTGCATCCAAAAATCAAGCCTTCATTAAGTTAAAATGAACCCTGAAAAATAGGAAATATGCTTCAAAGATGTAGCTGAGAGCTAGCCATTCTCCTCACAGTGGCTAATTCTTGAATCCAGGACTTTGCTTCCTTTACTGTCATCATGTACTCCCCACATCGACCAAATTATTCTCTGTCTACATTCCTTGCACCTCCTCTGTGCATCTGAAATGTGGGAATTCAGGCTTTGGAGATCTTCTATTTACTCCAGCATATATTTAGCCATTGGTTTAGGGGGGCTCCAGAAACCACACAGGCTTTTGTGCAAGGACCTGCAGTAAGCCAGAGACAATGAGAAAACCACAGTAGGTTGATGGTGGGAAAGTGTTTTGTACTTGCAGGTCAAACTGCAGTAATTAGCATTTGCCAATATATCACCATTTCCCTTGAAATGAGCAGATTTTACCCGGGCTCTGTCTTCTCTCTAGCTCATCTGGCCCCTGCAAACCACATCACTTACTAAACTATCCATTTTGGCACAAGATTATTATTTTTGAGCCTACCAGTGTGTTCTGCTGTGGATAAAGTGCAAGCTGCAGTTGCTGCTCTTTTTCTTCCTTGCTGTTGTGGGATGTTTTGGTGCTCTTTTGGGGATCTGTGCTAGACAGGCTGAAGGGCGTAGACAGAAGCAGCCTGAAGGAGAGAGGAACCTTGGTGCAATTGATGAGTTTCAGACTCTGAGTCATTACTGAATCTGTCAAAACCTGGTGGAGAAATGATTCAAAAACTGGTCAGTTTAAACTCCCTTGGGATGTCTGCTCTAGTCTGTCTGGTCCTTCAGTAGCATCAAGGAGACACTATTCCAAAGCAGTCTAATTTTTCCTACTTGTGTTTTTCAAAATCATTTCAGTAAAAACCCAAATTACAAACAATGTAATACAGTTAAAAATATCCTCAACTGTCAAGGGTCCCAGAAACTGACCACATCATTCATTTTAAGTGACTCATTTTGGTATCAGATCTTTACTTCCTGCAAATAAATGCTTATTTTTCTACTTAAGATTTCCTCTACAAAGCCAAACTATGGAACAGCTATTCTCTGAACTGATTTTCATTTATTTCTAGCTTGTGCTTGTAGTCCTCTAGTTTTACATTTCCTGTATGTAATGTCAAAAACTGCAGTTTGCAGGGGTTAAAAATGTATTTTAAAGACCACGTGCACACTGCTGCGAGTTCTCCTGGAGGCACAGCAGCAGCAAAGAGCTGAATACAATGCGTGAAGCACTTACTCCTAACAGAGGCTGAGCTGGTATGAGATCACTGGCCTTGCCGTAAAACACCATTCCTTCATCATGATCCATGTCTACTTTTAACCTGCACACAAAGAATCAGAGCCGGTCAGAACTTCTCCGAATCAGAGCCGGTCAGAACTTCTCCGAGGGCTGATACATTCTGGGAATGCAGGAGCTGCCAGGGGGATGCACTCACACCGCGTGCCCAATGAAGGCTTGCAGGTCAATTCGTAATGGTGGAGCTTCATAGCCGTGCTCACGACGTACTTTGTCAGGCACTGCCTGTGCAAACTGACAACAAAAGGAAACAGCAATGATGTACAAATGCTGTTAGTAAAACCCCAACCCCCACATTTTAGCCTGAGAAGATGTTAGAGAGAAATTCTGCTTGACAACACCTTGCCTGTGTGTAAGACATGATGGCAACATGCAAGGAACAGCAACAGCTGAGCAGTATTCTGCACTCGGAAGGGCTGTGGTTAATACAGGAGCAGATGATGCTTCCTCTAGCTATTAGGGAGGTTTTGATTAGATATTTTATTACCATTCACTCATCACACTTTGCACCTTTGTAATGATTCAAGTCAGAGAATCTCGGAGTGATCCCTAAAACACTATTCAGCCCTCACACCAGCCTGTGAGCTGCGCTCGTAGTTTTTGAAGAGGAAGTTTCTCAGCGGAGAAACACGCTGTCCAAATTCACACAGGAAGGCAGATGCAGGCAGGAACAGCACTCAGCAGTCCTGAGTCTCGGGCCCATTGTTAACTCCTGCTATCAATAAAACCTGATGTTGTGATAGTGTTTCAAATCCTGGACCTTCAGCTGGGTCTGCTCTATGGGACAACGTAAGAATATGGTGACATTCCAGCCCCCAAAGGCTTTCAGGCCAAAAGGCAAATGCAACAAGTGAAAAGCCCAGCTGAGGAAGGATGTACAGGGTAGCAGGAACAAGACTGTTTATATAGACTGGCTGGGTACACAGCAGTCTGTACACGATGTTACAGAAAGGGGACGTGTCATTTTGGAGTCATCTTCAGCCTTGCTGCGACAGGGTTACCTCGTTGTCGAGGCTCATGAAGCCCAGCACAAACCCGTCCCGCTGCACGTAGCTGGTGCTCCCTGCCAGGGCTTGCGGGGTGAAGCTGATGTGCACGGAGATGCTGCCACCTCCTGGAACCACCTGCAGGGAGGAGACAGCTGGTCAGCAGCACGAGGAGCTGCCGGGGTTGCACCAGCACCCTCAGAGCTCGGCAGCTAGAACTGAACAAGTTTCACAAAGCCAGAAGCTCCTGGGGAGGGACCATGCCCAGACTTGCACTGAAATGCCAGAATGCAAAAACAAGCTCGATTTATTTATTTTGATTGCAAATCTCTGGGTAAGCACTCTTTAAGGCCTACACGATTTAAGTAGTGGCACAGACCAGCCACACAGAATTTCTTGTTCATTTGAAAAAATAATAATAATAAGCCTGCCAATTTATTCTCAATCCTTCCCTGTGCACAACAAGGTAGATTCTCCCAACTGACAGCACTCTGAGACAAAGTAAACATTTTCTGAACACATACAAATGTGGGTTATGAGTATTTTACATTCAGATTACTCTTGTCATGCAATTTTTGTCATTGGTGTGTTGGTGCAATGGTGCATTGTCGTGCAACCATAGGGGATTTTCTATGATTTAGAGATTGATGGATTCTGCTTTCTTTACACAAATACAAGTCTGGGCAGCTGTTCTGCACAACCCCTGAACCAACAGCCTTTCCTAGAGCAAGGACCAATGGCAGAAATACCTGAAAGGCATCAGTTAACCTTGCACATGGGTCTTGCTAACTGCAGCTCACTGCTGCCTACACCAGCTAGAGGGTGTCTCAAGAGTCCTGTACTACCCAAGCTATCTTCTTACCTCAGAATCAGCTGTAGGCTTCACTGCTTTGAGATACTATTTCAGTTATTATTTCATGTATTTCATATTGTTTTTTAGCTATTTTTAATTTGCAACTGACTCCCTTAAGCAAAAAGCTTGTTGGTATTCGGGAATCTGCCACATTCACCAGATCTTTCCAGCACTGTCTTTGCATTCTGTTATTTCTAAATAATTGCAAGTCTGAAGCCCAACATGCATCCATCACTTTTGCAGTTATTGTGCTTTATAACCATTTCTCCAGAAGAGAATCCTTATCTATAGGCCTGTTTTCCAATTCTGTGGGTTTTCTTTGACACATCTGCCCTGGTTGAATAACATGCTTCCAAAGCTCCAGCCTGCATGCCGAGGTGGGAGGCTTTTTCCTCCTGATGTCTTTGCAAACTCTTCCCCTGGTCTCCTTCAGGTTCCCAAAACCCCACTGGACTTTCATTGTTCAGCAAACTCTACCCCAACCCAAAACTTTCTCCTAATGCCTCTGTTTCCTATACCCTACACAAAATCTACTAAATCTAAGCACAAGCCAAATGTGCAGCTTACTATTTGTCTTGGAGTTATGGAGAAGGGGTTATCTGCAGGAACCCCTTCATGAGGTCGCAAAAGCACAGAGATGATTTTCTTTGATGTAGGCTCTTCAGTGATGATTTCCTCTTCTCTCGTGTCTGTGTCTGAAGACTACAGGGACAGAACAAAAAGAAAGGGTTAAGACTGTTACACTACAAAGAAATCTACAGTGAGGTCTACAGTGAACTGCTGCACTACTCAGCAAGTCAGTCACAGTATTTCTTTCTGGAACAAACACTGAATATGAGGATGATTCCTGTTTGCATTTTTTTTTTCATGCAGGGTTTTGTTCTTCCTAAACTGTGCCTGAAATCCTTGGAAAATGTGCTCGCTTGAGTCCTGCTCAGCCAAGAGAAGCACTGAAATGAAAGATCTCTGGCCCATCATACAAACCAGCATTCTAATGCAATAGCTCTCCCTTGTAACACAAAAAAGTAAGAGGTTTATTGAGAACAACTGTGCTATCTGAGGGAAAACAGAAGGATAATGTCATTAGTACCTTTTCTGGAAAGCTTTTACTTTGTAATAGAAATATGCATACCCTTCATGACACCTCCACCCTGTCACTCCCAGCCTTTCAAGACAGTATACTGTCACATTAGATGAAGCTTCACACATAATAGATGTCACCACATCATAAGAGAACCAGTCTAGTTTGGCAGGGGGATAAATATCATCAGAACATCATCTGCAATTTGATCTTGGCCAATGAGATTCTGCTCTCTGACCAAAGCAGATGTTGCCAACATCAAGCGCTCAGGAGACGAGCAGATCCAACGCAAGGCGTTTCAGTGAACTTAACACTTCCAGTGAAAAAATGTTGCTAGTTTGTCAATGAGAGTTTAAAAATGTATCTGATCAGCTTCTCTAACTATTGTAAAACATGGAGAAGCCCTAAAGCAATCAGTCTATAGCCCATTTTGGTAACTCAACATTGTTGAAACCGATAACCACCTGAATGTGTATTTGGTTTTTTTTTTTGACCATGACAGGAGTTGATATTCCTTTTAGCAACCCAAATCTTAGTTGCATGCTGTTTTGCATGTTATTGTTTCCAATCTTTCAAGCCAAGAAACCCATCATGTATCTCAGCAGCAGTATAAAAAAAACAGACTACTAATAGCTGACCTCATCTGTGGTTTGCGAAGCTGAAGAAGTGATTTCAAAACTGATGGGGGGTTGATCCAGCTTCCACATGATTTCTGACTCTGAATTGCTACCAACTGATGCACTCTCACTTTTGCCTGTGTCCTTAAGGGGAAAAGGGTCTCCAAAGACCACCAAGAGGTCTATCAGCTTTTCATCATCTTTCTCTTGATTATAAATCTCCCAGTCCATGCGAATGTCTAATTAAAAAGGAGAAAGGACAATTAATTTTGGTCACTCATAAGACTCATAGCTTTGCTGTGACTGGAAAAATCAGAAGATCACGTCAAGAATTCATTGTCCAGTAACTAGGTTTTATCTCATAATATGTCTTAAGCTCTGATATGTTTGCTGGTCCCCTCAGGACCAGCCCATGTGTTATGTCATTATCACAACTTGGCAAATCTCTAAGCTTGAAACTACACTTTAACTAATATTAAAATAAACAATGAGTATTTTGCTAGTCAAGCAAACATGTTTTATGGCATAGTCTGACCCTTGCTCTGAAAAACTTAAAATATAAGCCAGAGATAAAAAAGATTAAAAAGAGAAAAGCCAAATGATGCCACTAAGAAGCTGACATCTGCGTGACAGGGTTAGGGCTGTAAGAGTTTTACAGAACAGGATGGGAAACCCTGAATGTCCATTAATAGAAAGTGAAAACCCAGATGCTCCAGGACAAGGTGTGCTGCTGTCTCATAGCTGTAGTGCATCAAGTCCTTGATACGCTGGCACCACCCTATGGCTGAAGCTTTGCTGTTGCAGAAACAGGCTAATATGCATGACAATAATGCCAGGCCTTAATGATAAATACAGATAATACCTAACAGCATCTGCTATTGTTCTGCACTAGCTAAACTAGAAAGCAGCTGAGATACTCTCCTTTGTACTATTCTTATCTTTACAAGAACCACCTGATTAAGAAACAAGAAGGTCACTCAGTTAACATGTTAATGGGCTGCTGTGTTTTAATTATGGGAAGTAGTGCAACGCAAGTGTCAATGCTTGCAGTCCAAAATCCAGCTTACCAAAGGGAGTGGGATTGTTGAGCCGGACACTCCGGGTGACAGGATCCCCTCCAGAGACATGAGTGCCAAACCTGAGGAGGGGAAATTTGCTGTTAGTATGTGCAGAAAACAAGTGAGGTATCTGAGATTTTTTATTAAAAGTTAGTTTAACAGTGGAAAAATATTTGGCTGCACTGGTAAGGTATGGCCAAAATTCCAAGTACAGTGTTATTTTATGTAATCAGACTCTTTCTTCCAATTTTGTTAGCTCTCAGATGTTTCAGGGTGTATCTGTGAGGTTAGCTTTTATGAAAGTCTTTGGTAGAAGCAGCAAATGGCTGTACTGTGTGACCCAAGTCAGGGACAGATTTCCAGGTGCACAAAGATTTAAATGGTAAATGATAATCCCCTTTTTCTATGTGCTGACCCTCCTGCCACATTGTGCCACTCAACTCCAATTCCTCCAAACACAGACACATGGCAATTGTGCAGCAGCTGGTCATACATGTAGAGCTCTAGTCCTCATACATCAGCTCTTACCCAGATGTGTAGATGCAAACCACTGCATGGAAGGGTTTAAACCTCCCCTTGTCCCCATTCAGCCCCACACAAATGGACAGGGAGAGCTGTACTGGGGATGCTAGGAAGGACTGACACCATTTACCCATTTCCATTCCCACAAAATCAATAGGAATAGAAACTCCTACAATTTACAAGACTAGAAGAAAGATTGCTGGTATTCCTGAGAAGACTTGTATGCAGATACTTTCCTAATCATACTGGGAGAGGCAAGAATATTGTCATTACAGATGCAGATACTGTACTCTGACAGTCACTTTGCTGTCCTATTCACTGCACTGCAAAAAGATGGGCACAGATGTATATATTGGCCATAGTCCAGTGGTATTTAACTGTCAGACTTCTCAGAGTGTTTTGGACTATACCTGATTATGGGCTGCTCTGTTTGTGGTCCTGTCATCTGCAGGAAAATTGGACAGCCTTTCACAGTCATTTGTAAAGGAATTGATGTAGGCTGCAAGTCTCCCACCTATTAAAAATGATTGTTTACTATTAGAATCAAAACAAAGTTTTGGTAGCCGGGTTACAAAATTATGTCTTGAAATCCAATTGGCTTTTCAAGCATTTTGACTGATTTCTCTTGAAAGCACATAAGTTATACAAAAGCTTTTCTCTGCAGGAGAATGCAATACCTCATTCACTAATCTATGTCTCTTGGGCCATTCCATACAACACAGTATATTGCATTGGTAAAGCAGAGTAGTGAACTGGCTGGTTACCAACAGATTTTATACATCAGAACTGCTCCAGTTATTTTAAAGAAGAAAAAAAAATCCAAAAAACTTCCAAGAGAAAAACATGTTACCCAAAGCTATAACTTGCACTATAATTGCAATATATTGGAGGTCTGGAAATTTCTATCCTGAATTCTAACTGAAATCCTAACAAACTGAAAATGCCTTTGCAAGGAGATTGCAATGAAAGAAATTTGTGAGACAGAATTGGTGCCAAGCCTGCCACGGCAATACTTCACCTAAAGCCAAAGTCCCACCTACCTTACAGACAAGCTCATCATGGTACTCTCCCCACATGTTGTTATAAGCTGTTATTTCTATGATTAGCTGCTGGAAGGCTTTCAGAGTTCCTGTGGAAGGTTGTACATGGAAAGCTACTCCCTTCCCATGAGACAGCACTGCTGCTGCAAACACTGAAGAAGCACAATAAGAAGCATTTGATAAAGTCCTAGGTAATGGAACAAAGTCAGTCTTTCAAAGAAAATACAAATCCAGATCTTTAGCTAGTATTAATCAGCCTAGCCCCATTGGTTTCAGTGAAACAGTGATCATTTAGACATCCCATGGTGATAAATCACTTTTACTCCATTTCCCTTCTGCAGTGGGTCTTAATCTGCCTTTTTTTTTTCTCTCTCTCTCTTCACATGATTTAATTCTTACAGAGATTATTTCATAGATGACTCCCTTCCAAAAACCTGAGCCAAGACTCTCTGGGAGATGCAAAGCAGTAATTGGTTGTTTGAAAACACACCCCCAATTTGAGAAAAATAAGCTGGGATTTGTGCTAACTGGTTATCTTCCTATTAACAGTTGCATTTTTACATCTGTGTGCCCTTCAATCCAAAGAATGAATTACAAGGAGCAAAGTCTTTCCATACATGGACCCATCTCACCTTCCAAACCAATAGGTTTGCACGGAATCTGTCAGACCAGATATTTTCAATTTTTAAAAGGACTAATTCAACAGCTGAAAAAGCTCTGTCTTCATAACAGACACCAAACACTAAGACAAGCTGCCAGTATGTACAAGATTTATTTTGGATACAGAAGACAGACCCAAACTATATTGCACTTTGCTATGACAACCCTTCCCTTGAGATCCCATATGGCTCCAAACATTATTATTTTTAATACAAGGTATCTTAAGTGATGGGTGGGCTGGGCTGCTGATGAGGGTAGACAAAAGGGTTTGAGGGAGTAAAATCTGCTGCAGTAGCTTTCGTGGACTGAGCAGGAAGGAGAGAGCCAAACCTTCTGCAGTCTTCTCCATACTGTGCTGGAAATGTAGTCCTGGGAGTGAGCTACGACCAGAACAACTCATCTTCATTTCAGATGGTTGGGCTTTTTTTTTTTTTTTTTTTTTTTACAAAAAAAGTTTAAGATTGACCTAATGTTTATGTCATGCGGACATTCACACTCAAGAGTGACCTGGGGCATCAAATTATTTGACAGTGTAGACTTAACCAGATACTCCAAGACTGAAATGTGCCTAACTGGCACATTTAGTGCTGAGTATGATAGTTGGCATTTGTCTTCTCTTCACTGAGGGACAAACAGCGATTCCCATACCTGACTGTGCTCTTTTGGCTGCATGTCTTGTGATGGGTCCTCTCCTTTTCACCATGTACCCTGTAGAGCTTGAAACAATAAATAAATACATAAACAAAAGATTGATTTGACAAATCTGTAAGATAAGCAGGTTTCTGCTAAAACGGTTGCTAGCTCTGCTCGAGTCCTACATCAGTGGCCATTATAGCTTAGAGAGGGACTATTTAGAAAATATTTCTTGGAAGTAACATCCTTAAGAGTGAGTCTATTAAAGCCGTAGGACTCATTGTACAATCCAGCACTACAGAATTTACGTTCATGGGCACACATAGTCTTTTGCTATTTACATCATCTAAATTTTCCCTCCTTTCATCGCCAGCTACCCATTTCTGCAGGAAATCTCACCATCAAGTTTCATTATCACAGTCAGAATAAGCTCTTAAATAACCCACCAGAGCTTTGCAATAATCAGTTCTTGTGGCAGAGACAATAGCACTCTACTCTGATTTCAATTTTAAATCAGATCCACATTAGTATTTGAGGCATTCTGTAGAAAGCCAAGACTTACTGGCAGAGCCCTTGGTCTGGAGTAAGTGAATAGCCAGTAAAATACTCAGCTTCTAGCTTGAAAGGAGCACTGATTCCAGTATGATTGGTAAGAATTAACTGACGCTTTACTATGTCTTTAAATGCAACTTCAGATCCAAAGTCCAAAAGAAGATCACATGGGCTTTGTAGCATTTGTTTTTCCTCACTGTCAAAAGAAATTACATCAATATTAAAACATTTTCTTATACTATACATATGCAAGTGTGCAATATGAAATGTGTTTGTGATGACCAGGGTGAAAGGACCTCGCCACTTGAGATTTTTGTCACCATCATTCACTGCTTTTTCTTTTTCATTGTTTCTGATTTTCATTTTATCATTTCTGCCTTGGAAGGATTTGTTTGGGGTAGAACTTTTATACTGTACGGCAGGCTGACCTACAAACAAGAATCATTTTTACTTATATAAAAAAAATGTATAAAGATGAAGCATATTCTAAAATACTATATAAAAAATAGTCAGGTATACCAAGTCAAAGAGAAGCATATTCATCTTTCTTTAACATCAAGTCTAAGAATGCAATAAGAATTAATGGTGCAAAACACATGATCTTGGGTATAATTCTGTTGTTCAAAATACACATCTAAGAGTTCAATGTATTGTTTTTTGACATTGCAAAGAATAGCTGTTTCTCACAAGCATATGATGGACAACAGAGACCTCACACTGTTGTTAGCAGGGAAAAATTAATTTTCCTGCTCTCTACACAGAGAAGCATCACAGCTACTGTCAGGTCATGAGTGCCAGGATCACATGGAAGAAGACATACAACATACGAGGAAGAAGACATGCAACACACAATCTGGAGTTTCACTGAAATGCAGTTAATTTCATGCCAGTTTGTAAAATATTAACAAGCTCATATGCATTACATTCATTTCAGCTAAACAATGCTGAAAATGGTGTCGTTCATCTTCTGAGCTTACCAAGATGCTGAATTTAGTTATGGTACAGACCCTCACACTCATATAGACAAACTCATGTAGACACAGTCATATTCACTTCAGTGAGTGATCCCAGCATGTTTTACTGTCTTTGCTGCCTGTGAACAGCAGGAGGAGGAATAAAGTCTACACAGACAGCACTGTGTTTACATTGCTTTTCCTCCACTCTATTTGTTTTGTGTTTTTTTTTTTTCATTTAATCTAGAAGTCTAAGATGCAGAAAGATATGCTTAAGTTTCACAGAGTGAAACACATGCAAAAACATATACTGCACTTAAAAATGGAAAAAAAAATATTTGGGACATAAAATTAGGGTGTGTTGCTGTAATCTTTTTTAAGATATGGTTGTTTTCCTCACTTTATGAAATGACAGCACTAAGACCTTGCAAAGGGATATGTATATTGAAAAGTTCAAGGTCTTTGGGCTGTTATGGAAAAAATTGTTCTGTTTTGTTTTCCTCCAAACACTGTTGTTAGTATGAAGCTGATCTATATGGTATCTGGTTGTTATAGAATTAGAGAGGTGAATTTACCAAATGTTAATCTCCCAATGGCGTCCTTTAAGTGTTTTTTTTTCCTCCAACTGAACATCTTTCTATAAGCATTTATTCTATGGAATTTGCATCTATTAAAACTGTTTCACAAACAGGTATAGGGGAAGATTTTAATAATGCCTTCATTTACCTGGTAGCTCCACTTTCACAAGGTATCGAGTAGCTGACATGCAGTCCTCTCACTTCTCCAGAAATGCTCAGGAAGAGGGGCTCAATCATGTCTTCTATGCTACAGGAAAGGGCAAGGTCTTTCAGCTCACCCTGGTAGGAAAAAAATTGTATTTTTTTTTTGTGTTTGGAGCAAAGGCCACAGAAGAAAAACAATCTCACATTGAAATTTATTTCAAAACTTGTATGAATCTTACTGAACTAAAAAGATGACTGAGGCAAAAACTTGAAAAGTTTTACAGAATTGCTTTAAGTAAATTTGCAGGCAGCATCAGATTTTCTTAGATGTAGATAAGAAATTAAATTTGTAGATGTTTCTTGGCTTTGTACCAGGATCAGACCATAAAATCACCCACAGAGCAGTTTTAGGTTTAATACACTTTTTTTTTTTTTTTTAAATAGAAAAGCTTGTGCAAGGGGATTCTATGGTATAATTATGTATGGACTTTGATCTATTCCATTAGCTTTCTATAAATCAAAATAGTTAAAATGACAAAATGGTCACTGATCATAAATAAATGGAGGATGACATTTTTACAATTATACCCTAAGATGCCTCATTTAGCATGTTATTTTCAGAGTTAATGATATCATAAGAAAAAAAAAAAGTCTCAATCATTTATCCCCGTGCTACAGGAACAAGGTAAGTAGGTGTTGTATCTATCTGGTTTGTGAGATACTTACAGTGCTTACAGTTTTTCTCCCGTCTTTTTATCTTATCTTAACTTCTCTTTGCCACAACGTATATGTACCTTAATACAAGGTTAAATGTACCACCTGGGATTTAATGACAGTACAAAGTTTTCTAGTGCTGAAGCTCTATGCATTAAGCTCTTTCAGTCATGCTCAAGTAATCTTCCAGAGAGGAGATTTTATTTCAACCTGAGTTTAAAGCAGGACTTTTCTAGATCTCCAGGGATCTAATATACTTCACTTATAGGGATTTAGATAATTTAGAACCTTACATCACATTTTTGAATTCCCCCTTAAAGTCTATGGCTGAATTACTGCAATTTGTGAACTCTGATCTACACTCTTCAGGTCTTTTTACCTTTGCTGTCTCATCATCCCCTTTTTTTGTCTATAATTTTTGCCACCAAAATATCATGAGCCCATTCACAAAACCAAATGTGTGCTATATACTCAATCTGCTACATTTCATTTGGGATAATCATGTAAGTATGGATCTGTACACTGTCAGAAAAGTAATAAACACTAAGAGTAATTTTAAAAGGCATGCAAGAAAGAAATAAAACAAGAATAGTTGAGAAATAAAGAGGTAGAGTAAAATCTGTGTGCCAGGTGGACTAGTTTCATTTTTGCCTTCAAACACAAAGCAAAACAATTTCAGCGCTATTATATGAAAAGCACTGTTTTACTTTCTATATACAAATGTTTCTCTTGCCAGATGAAAATGCAATAATGATACTAGTGTTGTTGTTTTGATGAAATTGCATCAGATTTTAAACTTACCATGATATTGGCTGTCACCTCTACGCACAATTCCTTTTCTTCATTTGGGCCTAAAATACCACTGGATGGGGAGACAGTGGCAGAGCAGAAAGTGGTCTGACTTCCAACAAGCTACAGAGAGGAGAGGCATTCAGTTAACTCTTCATTCATTAACTCTTTAACCTTCTATGTTTTCTCTTCAGATTGAAGAGAACTACACAAAGTTATTGAAAGGTTTAGGGCATTTTCAGAGGTGTTGAAAATGCTGAGATGAGGCTTGCTTTACAATTCCCCCATGGTTGGTTAGATACTCTTCCCTAGATTAATTCCCGATGACTTGTACAGCTGAGGCATCTGCATTGGAAGCAGAGTTGTTTAGTTGTTTGTCCCTCCTACATGCCTGTGAAGGTGTCTACAGCCTTTCTAGGGCTAGGTGAACCTGCCCAAGAGCAGAGCTGGGTCCTAGAGGTGCCCTGTCTCTCCCTGTTGACTACCACTTGTAGTATTGACAGCTTGCCAAAGTGACATGGCTCCAGGGATTAAACAGAACAGGGATTAAACATTAAACAGAAACTCACAGAGACATCAGATACTGTTTGAAACATTGCAGATGACCTCCTATCATGTCCTATATCACATCTGCAAACCTTCTTAGGATGTCTTGAACAGCTTAGGAAATCTCAAACACCACTGAATGATTTTATGTGGGCTACTGAATTAAAACCTGAGTGGACCTCAGGGTGGATCTGAAGGACTAAAGCACGGAGAGTGTGATTCAGCTTTCAGGTAAATCACTTATGTGTATATGTATGTATATATGGATGTGTATAAATGCAACGTGAGCATCAATATCTGGTGACCGACTTCTCCATATTTCCATTGACTAAAAATACAATTCACATAGTAACTTGCATATGGACATTAAATTTAGGTGTCTTGATCTGTGAGCTGAATCCCACTCATAATGTGGAATTTAAACATAATTTAGGCACTTAAAATTGAAAAGCATTGTCTCTGTTCTGCTGAATTAAATGCAAGTCCTGAACTGTCATGACAATTTGTTTAATAATATGGTAGCTTATATCCCATTTCCCTCAAATCTCCACCCACCTACTCTCCCAGGAACAACCAACAGACACTAACAGTTTATTAACACCAAGTGGTAGCTAACCTTGTAAAGGCTCATACTGTGGAGAAAAGATGTCTAAACCTCATTAGTTTATACTCCCGTAAAAAGGAATCACTGCTCAAAGGACGCAGATACATTTCTATTTTAACAGAAATTACAATATATGTCCCTGATGTATCCTTCATTTAATAGGAAGATATTTACCTCTCCCCATAAGTATTTTTCTGGCAGCAGTGTCTGGTTAAAAAGTTTGATTGTTGCTTTGGCAGGAACTCCAAAATAAAGTTCAGTGAATACTAGATGACTAGACATCAGGCATGCCTGGGGGGTCTGAACTTCAACAAAAACAGGAAGATGGCTGGAAATAAACACACAGATGGCCTATTGTTATCGCTAATGAAATGTGCTAGACATACAACAGCATGCTGGAAAGAATGATGGTTATGTTTATCTAGCAATATTTGTGATTGCATAGTTCATTGATCGGTTATACAATCCCAGTCTGAGTTTCTGCTACGTATTTTTATTTTAGCAGATAAAACTACCTAAAGTGAAAACCACACATGAAGCTCAGGAAAACACTACTTTTTCCTCTTACCTTCCTACTCCGTTTTCTACCTCTAGTTCTAATACTGTGTGGAGACGCTGACACAGCAACGATGTGAACTGAACTGAGATGCTGCATACACCCAAAGGGGGTATTTCTCCAGCTGATGGACGGATAGTAAAGGGGGACACCTATGAAAGAGAGAGGAAAAAAACAAATTAGGAGCCTTTCATCCCAAGCATGGGGCTGAAGGGCAGCTATACAGAGCGCCACGAGCTGGGAAAATTCTTGGATAGAAGGATGGGAAGGAAATCAAAAGACTGGGAGTGAGATCAGAGTTGATCTCTGGTCTTCACCAGGGATGGAACTCAGGGATAATAATGTGAAGGGATTATGAGGGATTATGTCTCTAAAATCTCTCTGGGATCCTGGGCAGTGTGGCAAGTGTCAAGGTACAGAGGAATAAGGAAGGGAGAAGTCTTTACTAGAGCAAATCCGTATCCCTAATCCAGCACTTCCACCTCTAACTGTCACGAAGGGAAAGGGCCAGGCAGACACACCGTTCTGCAGGGCTGCATAACAACCATTCACAAATCTTCTTCCTTTTTGCTGTCAACTCTCACAAAGTTGGTGATTGCTTGATGTGTT
>VZSG01000114.1:1257958-1287647 GCA_013398315.1 Nothoprocta pentlandii | reverse complement strand
GAAACTTCAAATTCTTCTTTTGAGAACAGCCTTATTTGACAAAGAATGTGCCTGAAAGGGACATGCAAGCTCTGGAACTCTCCGGCCTGCTCTTCAGATCTATTTGGCCATTGTTTCTTCATCACAGCAGATAACTTTGCCTTCTGCAGCACATTTAGCTCTAAACACATTTCCACTTTCTACCTTCTTAAGATTAAAAAAAAAAAAAAAAGAAAGAATTGTGATTTAATTATCTACATCACATGTATAGTTTTTCTGGGTTCATGGAATGTCTGAAGTGGCTGCCTTCAGTTGTAAAATACTTTTAGGAGGAGTAAGCTGGAAAGTAAATATCTTTAAGGAAAAAAATGGGAAGACTTCTAATGGGGAAATATCTTCATGCCTGGCTCTTGCTATGAAGATTGTTGTTCATAGCAAGAAGTCCACAGGCCTGCTGTGGACTTCTAGTACAACTCCTCCTGTAGTCATGGCTTGCTTTAAAGTATTTTAAAAACCTGAAGTAACACAGCTTGTCACCTGTGTTGTAACAGCACCTGTGAGATCCAGTGACACAAAGCACACAAAGTCAAAAGCAAACAAACCTTAAATGTTTTTTTCACATTTACACCGATAAAACTTTCTCCAGGGATGATAATGGCATACGGTTCCAGAAGGAGCTGAAAAGGTTCTGTTGAACCTTTAACTTCTATTTCCATTGTTATTACATCTTCTGCTTTGTATTCTGGGATGTTTTGAAGCACCAACTCTGTCACTAAACTATGGGAAGGAATATAATAAAATTAATAATTCTCTTACACTGTTGTACATCAAGGCATTACTCTTACGAAGCTATCAAGTAAAACTATAATGAAAAGAGAACTGGCCCAATCTAGCTAGACACATGAATGTAGTATGCACTGTGGACCCCAACTTTTAATCGACAATTTAAAATGTACATAATGTGTTTGAATATTTTCTCCTGCATTAGTAATCAATAATAACTCTAATAAACTTTATAAACAAGACAATAAAAAAATACAATAAATAAATAGGAAGTATAAATCACCAAATCTTGTCAACTACAGACTGCTGATGTACAGCTAGCCAAGGTTGGGGGTGAATAAAAAGTGGAGGAATTCCAGTGACATTCTCTGGCCATCCTACTGTGTGCATGAAAAGGTATTTAAGTAATAAACTGTTGTGACAAACAATAGCAAACACTAGATATCTCAGCAGAAAGCCTGGAAAATTAACAGACATGAAGACAGTATTATATTTTTCCAAGACAGCTGCAGCCCCAGGCAGAGCTAAGGCATGTGCTTGGACAAGAAGGAATTCTGCAGAGAGATGCTCTGGACTACTACTAGTCATGCAGTTAAAATTCTTAATAATTATCTGTGCAGGCATTTTTTTATTATTATTTTGTATTATCATCACTAGAACAATAAAAAACCCCAGTAACTTAATACATCACAGCTAAACTATTGCTACACTTGTTACAGGGAAACAGTGTGTCTCAACTTACCTGGGTGATTCCGGGATATCCCTCAGTACCATCTGAATGACACTGTGATAACTCTTCAGCTAGACAAGAGAAGAAGGAAAGGATTTTATTGCCAAGTAATCTCATACTGAAAACTTAAAAAAAAAAAAAAAAAAAAAAAAAAATCATAGTTNAAGAGAAGAAGGAAAGGATTTTATTGCCAAGTAAAAAAAAAACATACTGAAAAAAAAAAAAAAAAAAAAAAAAAAAAATCATAGTTCCTATTTAAAGGATGAAGAATTACCATCAGAGTAGCAAACTCTGATCAACAGTATCAAAAATCTAGAGATACTAAAAGAAAACATGTTTGACTGCAAAATATTAAGCCAGATTCTGATCTCATAGGCTAAGGTTCCAAGAAAAATACTCATTTTTTACATGCCTGATATTATTCCCCTAGTATATTGCATACTGCTACAGGCATGTACAAAGGCTCCACATATTAAGAGGACTATTGCTGTAGTAAGTTAAAGGTTGTTATAGCTACACCAGGGCAATTAGCTTAATTGATCAGCAATCTGATTTTCAGTGAGAACCACTACTTTCCCTGCTGGAAGAGGCTGCCTTCTATATTCCAACTGGGGGAAAGGGTGTTGGTGGGGAATAGTGGGGGAAGGAATAACACAGCCTTAAATCTGAAGGGCCTTGCAAAGGATTCAGTTGTTTATAGAGAGAGATTAACTTAAATGTATGAATTCAACACATATTGCTAGGAAATCAATATCATTAAACATCATTAATATATTTTTCAATTAAATTGTTTAAAAGTATTAAAATAATTTACCTGCCACATTTATTAGAAACATTTCTGTATCTGTTGATCTCTACAGGACTGGATATTCCCACTCTTAAGCTTTGGATCAAGTTTCTTTAAATACAGTGAGCTCATACTTCTTATTTACCCTGACAGGAGAGCAAAAGCTAAGATAACAGTCCCAAATCCACTGGCACAGCTGCATCCAAAAATCACTACACCTCTCCTTACCCACAGCTGCATATCATCACCCCCTGCCAAACATTACTACCCTTTAAATTTACATATAGCTGCTCTTGGGACCGTTTCAACCCAAATGAGTTTCAATTGGAAACAGCTTAAATAATCCCTGTTTGCCAACCATGCTTGTATGGGCTAGAAAGGTTGTAGGGCAGATCCCCCCAAGCAGTTTGGCCAGCAGATAGGAAGGGGTAGGAGGTAGAAGAGCTGCTTGAGTGGTAACTTCTTCAGCCAGCCCAGCTGCAGTGAAACGAGGATGTCTCCACACTCTCAGTGTAAAGTTAATGGGGTTCAAACAGTACCCAAAATGACATGAGATCAGAAGCTGGCTCATATTTTGCAATCAAAACATGTTTTCTTTTAGAAGCTTTCTACATTTTAGAATGCTGTTTATCAGAGCATGGTACCAGCTAATTAAACTTAATTCCCAAAGCTGCACAGCAAAGGTTTTATGACTTTCCTAAAAATACACAGCTGGAGTCTGTAGATAGGAAGAAATCACAAGCTGTACCTCCTGTGGAGCATAAGTGAGAATAAATTGATGATCAGCATGGGGAAGCAAAACTCCCTTCTTAGGATTCAGAGAGAAGGCTGAGTCTGTGTCTATATTATATTTGAGCTTCGTAAAGTCTACAGTTCCTCCTGGCATTAACGGTCGCAGATTGGGTTTTATTATCTGCCAGTAGAAAGGAAGTTCCACATGGCTGCAAAGAGACCAGTAAACAGCAAAAAGTTAGAATTAACAAGATTTTTGAGTAAGATATTGGGAGAAAAACATCAGTTCTTCCATATAGGGAATTCCCCTTCTTAAAGATTAGGAGGCAACTGATTAACTATTCTTTGTGAGCTACAAGGATGATGCATCAAAGAGTGTATATATTCTGATGAGAATATGCTAATATACAGAAATAAAACATATAGGTTTGTAAGAAATATGAAGGATTTGTTGCCTTATCTAACTTGTCATGTCACACAAATTTTAAAATACTCTATAACTTTTCTTTCTAAAAATCTGAGGACAACAGAACCTTTCCTATTGATACCAGTATGTTTGCATTGGATTGCTGGTCATGATCTACATGTCATTCTGAATGTAAGCCAAATATAAACTCTAGTCTTTAATATGTCAACAAACACAGCAGGTCCATCCAAATAAAGACTATAATCATGACTCTGCAATGTTCTTCATAACCCAGTTTTCAGAAAAAAAACTTGCACAGCTGGGTTGCTTCAGTGCAAATGAAATCCATGAAATCTGTTTATAGGCTTTAAAAGCTTGTTTATTTTGGCCTTAAAAGCTCTGCATTAGAAAGGGGACTCAGGAACACTGGAGTATCAAAATAAATAACAATGACATAAAAATTAAACAGCTACAACCTCCTACAGTACTTTCTAAGGTAGTAGAAAGTTTCCTTCGAGGTCAGCCTCAGTCTGACCAACTTTGTTTCATACCAGCAATAACACCAGAAGGGAATGGACAGCTGTCACTATATTAACGCCAAACTTTGGTCAAATTACAGCATCCAACTGACTGAATCACACTTTCCACATCCAAAGAGCATCCTGTACCAGCATTCTGCATGTGTGGGTTTCAGGCCAGATATCAAACTCTGAGAGAATCACTGCAGCAAGTTGCAATCTATCTGAATATACCTAGGAGCAGTATTTAACTCCTTACTTTGATGACCTGCATCCTCTAACTCTGCTTTAATCAGGCACATGAGTCCACTTCTGCTATTGTTTGAAAAACTTTGATCAAAAACAGGATTTCCATACTCAGTAGAATATAAACACACATAGAGTCATGTTCCTTAACACAGATAGAGTTTATATTTAAATCCATTAGAACCCAATAGTACAGTTCACCTGATTAAACTTAAAAGTTTTAATTGGAGCTAGTCACGATGGTCTCCCTTTTTCATCTGTGAAAATCCAGGCAATGGTGCTAAAGATGTGCTAGGTCCTGTTCTATGGGAGAGGTCTAGAGACAAGTTAGGACTGTGTTCTAAAAAATACCTATTTCGCTGTGCTATGAAAGGGTGTCAGGGTGTCTAGTTTATATGTACAAATATACACTGTAGACAGGTAAAGTCCTATGAAACTAATCCCATCTGGATGACCGAATTAAATACTTCCTGTAACCACACATATTTGTGTGTATTTGTGCAAAATCTTCTGGAGTTGTGGATGTATCTATATGGAGGTAATTATATTGACCTTGACATGGACCAAGGAATATGGATAGTGGCTGCTATTAAGTCTGTTCTGCATATATTGCTCCTGTTCTTATAAGCTTATATCCTTGAAGCTTAATTACCTAAAAATGGACCAAAAAGAACCATGGCAAAGTTTATCAAGTGAAGATTTCCCCCGTCTGACAGAATGTGGTGGGTATCACAAATGACATTATTAACAATACAGATGGACTGCAGACTGTTACCCTACTAATTGCAGTTACATACGCAGAATTTCTTATAACCAAATTCTTCTCCACAGAGGTGTGTGGGTTTTGAGGGTCAAATCGTATGTGATGCTGTGCTGTCACATCAGTAATTTCACCAAGTTCAGGCTTGCTTTCTCCACCCGTTACAAATAAAAGCTCCAGAGCTATCAGCTGTCCAATGCCTTGAAGAAATAAATGATGTTAATGTTCTGGCTATTAACTTTTGTTGTACTACTTATTAACACCGCAGTTACATGGAAATGGCTTGCAGTGATTATAATTAATATTTCCTCAAGTTTCAGAACTCCAACATATTATTGTATGATGTTTTCCATTTTTTTTAATTATTATTACCACATATCAATAAAGAAGTCCTCTATATAAATTTAACTGATTTAGATTTCAGAGCCATGACCTCAGCTCATTCACTCTTGCATGATGTTGTTATACATTAGCATGGTTTCAATGAAGTCAGCAGAGATTTGTGTTTTCAGTGGTTGATAATGTGGTTTCCAGACATTCACAGCAGTATATTAAAAATAAAAATAAGCAGCAAAAGCACTATCAGAAACTAGACAACAGCTAACATTTACACCCCAGAATTTCAGCTGGTTTCATTAGTTAACAGAAAGACTTCCTGTCTCTCCTGGTCACATACAAGATGTGCCACACATCTGCTTCAGACCCAAATATACTTCTGCCCTGTTGCAGCCTATTCTTTATAGTTTGACATGTTATTTTACTGATACGGAAGTCTGATTTGTATCTGACTATAGTTGTTCTTTTCTGGTACTTGGTGACAATTTACCTTTGTAAAGTTCTCTTTTAACTACAGTGGGTGGAGAACTTAGTGCTTTCTAGATTTGTCATTTAACACTAGAAACATGCAAAGTACTTATTTAATCCATTGACTATCACTTTGAAACTGTGAACTTGAAAGTATGCTGAACTGCAACACGCATCATATCAGCAGTGTTGGAAACATGATGTCTGAAAGGTGTTAGAACCAAACCTGTGACTGTAACATCGTTGACCTGACAGTTGTCACAAACAATGGTGTATATTTGCTGTGAGGCTTCTGGAGAAGAAGGGAAAAACATTACCTGAAAGATAGAAGGTAAAAAGCAATGTCTGTATGGATTTCTCTCCTGGAAGTCATAAACTTCGGCTCATAATTATCCACTAAAGTGAACTAGTGTCCTAGTGATTAACCATTGTCTTATATATACAGCAACAGTGGCACATTCCCTCAATATATACCAGAAAAAAATATGTATTTTCAGAGTGACTAAACCTATATGTGCGTGGCTGATTGTTCACCAAGGCTGCCTTTGTAATCATTAGACATGTAAGCAATAAACCAGTTTACCCACATAAACTGACACAAGAATCAGATGTGCCCTGCCTCATTTCTTAATCATTGCAATTGTATTGCTTGTAAAGATACAATAGTGTGTACAGGCTCAGCTCCTGTGTGCCATTTCTGAGCTCTATCTCAACAAAAATTGTTCGGGGGCCAAAACTATGCAACCTTTGCCCCCAGTAATGCAGACCATGGCTCTCCTGCCGGTTATCTGAGATTGTCTTCAAGTCCAGCCCCATGTCAAGAGAGTCAGCTCTTTTCTTCTCTCCTTTACCCTCACATGCACAGCCCACTATTGTTGGTGGAAGCAGCAGGTAAAGAAAGGCAAGGCTGGAGGCTGCACGTGTCCCCTTCATCACTCTGCAATGACAGCGTTTTTTTCCAAAATGTTCTTTCCAAGGAATTTCACAAGGCAGATTTACTTGGATTTGAAGCCCCAGTTTGTGCCACATAAAGACTCTCCTGTTATCCAATTCTCATTTTCTCTAACAGCATTCTTTGCATAGGGAAGATCTGACTGGTCTCTGAGAGGTGTAAGCAAGACTTGGAAGTTACAGTGAAAGACCCTCTAGAAACATTCACAATTGCAATTCTTCTGACATAATTGCACAGAGAGATTTGAGCATTTTCAGTTATGTAAAACCAAATTCACAAGGTCCAAAATACACTGGGTCTTCTGAAAGCCTTGTATTTGGGGATGTACAAGCATTTCATACAGCAGCAACTACCAACCTCTATTGTTATACTTTGCGCTGGAACTAGCTCAAAATAAGCAGGACGGATCCCAAACGGACCCTGGATCACAAAGCCAACAGTTGCAACAGCCTAGAAAGAGAAAAAGAAAATATTTACAAGTTAAAATACTTGTAAATACCGGTGACAGAACACTGGAACAAGCTACCAAGAGAGGTTGTGGAATCTCCTTCTCCGGAGATCTTCCAAACCCGCCTGGATGCCACCTGTGCCACATGTTCTAAGTGTCCCTGCTGGAGCAGGGGCATTGGACTAGATGATCTCTAAAGATCCCTTCCAGCCTTAAGTATTTTATGATTTATGATTTTATGATTGAATGGTTATGATTTTATGAAATGCATCTTCTCTTTTTTTTTTTCAATATGGAGCAACCTAAACCAAGTGATATGCTGCAGCGTCACGGATTTATCCCTTCCTGTAATTGCAGTTTGTTCACAGATTTCAAAAGTAATATGGTTTATCTAGAAGAAATGCTTCGTGCTTAATGCTTCCACCTTACTGAAAGTGGACAGATGGAAGACGCTCTCTTCAAGGACAAATGAAACTCTCAGGAAACCTGATATTAATGTTCACAGAGGAAACAAGCCTGAGTGCAGGTGTCCCTCTGTGTTTCTGGTTGACCTTGAGTCGACTTTTCAAAGCATTTCAGGGAGTACAACCTGGCACATCAGGTATTCCCATTAGCCTTTCCTCCAACAGATAAAGACCAATCTACCTGACACAACTCCATCTTTTTTGTTTCTATCACATAGAGCATATTTTGTGATGGAAGATAAATACAGAGAAGTAAAGGAGGGTGATGCAAAGGAGTGCAAGTGTAGCAAAGTCAAGAAGGGAAATCTTTGGTGGGAGAGGGAGCAAAATAGCTAAAGCAGTGCTCGAACTGACTGCATTTCTCATTCCTGTATGGGTAAGGTTAAAATTCAAGCCAGTTGTCCTCCGTCCCCTAAATTCTGCTTAA
The DNA here is from genome assembly GCA_013398315.1 of Nothoprocta pentlandii. Classification (NCBI taxonomy): domain Eukaryota; kingdom Metazoa; phylum Chordata; class Aves; order Tinamiformes; family Tinamidae; genus Nothoprocta; species Nothoprocta pentlandii. The sequence continues at coordinate 1,279,611 of VZSG01000114.1, read as the reverse complement.
GTTTACCTTGGCACAGCCAGACAACTCCTTCCAGAGGCAAGCCAGAACACAAGTAAGAAGCATGGATAGCCAGGAAGACTCAGTTTGAAGATACATGGGAATCTCCAAGGGAATATGACAGTACAAATGTACCCAGCAGAGCCCTTATGACTTCTGTGCAAATGTAGCATGACTAGCTCACAAGATCTCAAAACCCCTATACTGTATCTAATATTTCTTTCTGATCACTTACCCTGAAATTAGAAGATGGCCAAGATTTTTTTGGCATTATACAGAACCTGCCAGTGCTGAATCCGTCATTCCTGCACAAAATCTGTATTACTTTTATTCCTCCAACAAGACAGGAACCACAGTCTATAATGTGAGGTACTGCAATGAATAACAAAGGAAATCAAACTACACAGACAACAAAGTCTGGCAATGCCAGTTCTTTTGTAATTATTTAAAGGCAGATATTGCTGGATATAAATATAGCTAGGCATTACAACTCTAAAAAGTCCCAAATTCTTTTCATTTGAAAGATCAACAGCATTTTAAATGTAAATGGTGCTTCCCAGCTAAGGACTTCACTGAATAATGATAATAAAAGATGCTTTTGCAAAAAAAAGCTTGATGTCACAAAAAGGTGAAGCTATGAAAAATGAAAGCAAAATTTATGCAAAATAGTCCTGGTTGTTGCAACAAGATTGTTGAAGATATATGAAATGTGAACTTTGCTGATATCTTATAACAATATATAACAAATATAATTAATGAATATTAATGATTTGCATCCAATATTTATTACTAAATATTTAATATTTAGCATTAGTATTCACAGGTAGCAGTTTGGGAATTTGCAAACCTAAGCAAATGGCTCCTGATCACTAGTATTTACAGTGAAAAGAGCTCATTGTGGCAGAGAAATAATTGAAGAAAAAATTGTCAGGATTACATTTTAATAGTTGTTTAATATTTAAAATGCAGTAAATGCACTGCCTTCTTTCTCCATATTTGTTTTGCACAATAAAACTGGAGAGAGTCTAATTAAAAAATCAAATCCATTACACTTAAGAGAAACACAGAGAATTAGCTTAACTGAAGAGAAACATAGGACATTACTGACATGTTAGCACTGGGGGTGGTCTTTTAGCCTGGATTGGTATTAGAAGAGGTTCTGATGCTTGGGTCTCCACTGTTATACAGTCTTCATAATCTCCTAGATATTCAGGAATAAATTGGATTGTATACTGGCATGACATTCCAGGAGCAACTATTCCTCCTTTTCCTGGGAATTTTCCTTGAGGAAAAAATGAAGGAAACTCAGAATTAAACCCTCCAAGTTTGCAATATATATAGATAATTGCAACTCTTTCTGAAAAGGGCCTGTAGAAAATGTCCACATGCATTTCTAAAGTTAAGCTGCCAAAAGAAATGACAATACAGGGCTTGCCTGCGTACTCAGTGTATTTGAACACCTTCTATTGACCTGAAAAAGAAGGACTTGTTGTCCGAAACATAATATTTTTTTTTCTCATAATTACTGAAAATAGAATATGGAGAAACCTGCAAAAATTATGTGTTTTTCCTCTACCACGGACAATGTTTACATGTGTTTGTATAACTTGTCCTAAAAATTCCTCTGATATTTTGACTGAGATTCCACAGTCTCCTTCCACAATCTATTTCTGTGCCTGGCTCTCCTACTATAAGAAAGATTTATGTTTTACCTTCTATCTAACTTCATCTTCCTTGATGCAATTTAAGTGGATTATTTCTTGCTGTTGGACCCTACTGATCTCAATGGATACCGAGTTTGTTCCTAGGAGAATTTGGGGTAAGACTCAGTGTTGGTATTCTGTGGATGCATTTCAATCTAACTCCAAATATTTTAATGTTAGTTTTTCTTCTTGAATCCTTCATTAAAACATTTGAATCTGCCCATAAGTTGCATATGAGTGATCCTAGAGATGTAACAGAATCTTCAGTTTCTTGAGGACTGAGTGGTATTACTGTCCTACCCACAGCATTGTAGATAGCAGAACCAAATATAAAACTTCCTAAAAATCCATAAAATTTCTCAAAGGTAGGAAAAAACACTCACCTGGTCCAATGGCAAATGCTGAAGTAGAGGGAGGGATAAGTCTTAGATGGTGACATGTTGAAGTGATGTTCTGTAGCTCTATTGTCATCTTCATTTAAAAAGAAAATATATTATCACATCATATTTTTCAATACTCATTACAGTAATTGCAATTCTCTACTGCTCTGCCAGTAGCAGCTAATTTATCATTACAATAGGCCTTAAAAACAGGACTACCACAGATATGTGAAAATAGTAATTTCTCTTGGCTTATTTGATAAAGGTTAAAACAAATACTACTGAAATCAAGCAGAGATTGAAAAGGGTCCTTTGCAGTCTTCACTACTTAGACTGCCAGTGGAAGGAATGAAAGTGTAGCCTGAATGAAGCTGAAGAGCCATTACCTCAATATGAAAATGAAACTCAGACTTTCATTAAACTACAGAAGGTGAAGAGATTGGGTGACAAAATGTAGATCATGCTGAGAAATAATGCTTCTCAGTGGTAGAATTAACTCTCTCTGAAGAGGTAAGTTCTTACCTCATAAACCTGACCAACTTCATAATCAGAAAACACAACAGTAGGTGGATTAGCAAGAAACACAGGAACAAATGAGGTATCACTGAAAGAAAGAAAAAAGATACAATATTGTCCTTTAAATTGTTCTTTAATTATTCTTAAATGGTTCCAAAATTACTGCTCTTTAAATACTGATAAAACAAGAAATGGCAAAATGAACACTTACGAAAAAAAACAAAATGTCAGTGGGATATCTTGTATCCTGAGAAACTGTATGAAGATATACAGCTCAAAATACTTGCATATAGTAATACTAAAGTGAACTCTTTGTGGGCTCCAGCTCAGAATCAAGAACCACCTACGCTACATACCCTTTCTTATCCTGTGCTTTTCTTAGTGCTATGATTTGGTCCACTTTCTCCTGAGAAATCACAAGAGATTTGCCTCCATAAAGAGCATTCAGTGGGAAAAAGCGGGGATTCTTCAGGTAGTTGAGTGCCTCCTCAGGTCTGGCAATGTAAGCATGTTTGCTTCCTCTGTCTGCTCCATGCTTGCTGTCTTTTCTGGCTGGCTTCTGCAAGGCACTAAATTTCTTTGAAAAGCAAAGAGACCAAGGCACAAAATTAGCAGAGCAATTTTGAGATTTCCCTGAGGAAGTCTACACACAAATAAATAAACAAGATTGAAAATTCATATAAAAATACTACCTAATACCATATTCTCTGTCTGAACAGGGCAGTTGGACTAGATGGTCTCTAGAGGTCCCTTGCAACCTCAGCCATTCTGTGATTCTGTGATATTTCTCTTTACTTATCAGATCAAAGAAGCCAAACTAGCCATGCACTAAAACCCATCCTCTGTTACAAAAACAGCAACAGATCCTACAATTCTGGTAGACTAAATCCAGTAAATCTGTAAAATATACCTTACTTATCTTTTTAGCTGAGTAGTTACGCTCTGGAGTTGAGGGCACTGTTAATGTGGATAATGATACATCTGGCAGGCTACCAGATTTTTTACGGAGGTGTGCAGTCTCTGTAAGCACCCAGTCCTCTGAATTTGAAGAAATGTGCTGTTTAAAACTAAATGTCTCTTTAATATAGCCAGGTTCTGATTTTCCTGTAGGCCAAGGAAAAATATAATTCTATGTGAGAAAGAATTAATTATAAACACTTATTCTAAGTACAGATAGATGACTTTATTTTAGTCTTTTTGATGGTAAATAATACACCATTAACCCTCCAGAATTTCACTGATATTCAGAGTTTATTTTGCACAAATGATGCAAAGAGTTTTAATAATAAAGCTTTTACAAATATTAATTAAATAAGCACAGAAAGTAAACATATAAGCACTGAGAGTTATACTAATCTTTCAAGAGATTAGGACTTTAGAATATCCTTGTCAGCCTACAACAACTTCAGATCATTTTGCAAATGTCAGAAAATTGACATGAATAGAAGCTCCCATGTAGTTCCACATCAACAATGAAATTCCCACATTAGAGGTTACTCTGCAATTTTAGATTTCTGGCTTTGCTTTTTATTATTCAGAAGAGCTTTTTTTGTCTCTCCTGAAATATTTCATTTTGATGACACTGAGTCCTTTCACCTTGGATGTTGCATCCATAAAAGAAGAAACTAAATAGAGGTAGAGGAGTATAAATCAGTACAGTGTTTGAGTCCAAAGAAATGAAACATAAACAAAGATGTGTAACTACCACTACACTTGTTATTTAAATGAGTTTAAATCCAGCAATCTCTTAATTCCAGGAGGAGAATTTTTAATTTTCCAGTTTTACTTTGACAATATCCCTGAGATACGAGATTTTATGGCTATAATACTAGAGTTCTCTCTTGAGAGACAACTGCATAAGTATGCTCAGATCTAATACTTTCTTCAATGTTTCAGTTCTTTCTTAGAGAGTTGAAACTCTAAATTATTCTTTGCTTTAAAAGTTACCTTTGGGTGCTCTAGTAATAGGTAACCTATCAGTGATATAATCTTCAGGGCAGGTGAAATGATGTTTTCTGAGAAGTTTATTATTCACAATCCACCTGAAAGAGGATGCCACTGTAACAGTAAAAGGAAAAAAAAAATCTTAGCTCCTTAAGACAATTTGGTCTTCCTCACACAATTGCTTATGCAACCAACTATAGGTTATACACCTATACAACACCAGAAAGTTTAGTCTGAAATTGTAGGTGTTATATACCTATATATACACCTATTATAGGTGTATATATACACCTGTATACACCTGTTATACATCTATAATTTCAGGCTAAACTTTCTGGTGATGTATTTTTTTTAACCATTTCTTACTCTGTGCAGCCATTGGAGAAATGCTTCACCTTTGTTAGTCACTGCTATATAGTGAAGTACGTATATGTCCAATAATGTTAAGGTAGCAAGAAATTAAAATGAAGTTTAATATCTTGAGAGTGACCAGGCCAGACAATTTATTACCATGTTAAGCGGATGTAACTCCTTTTGATTTCAGTCCTATCAATGAGTTAAGCAAACGTTGGCTTGGACAACATGTGCTGGGAAGAGATAATATTTCCATAATCCTTACCTGGTGGCAACCCTATTTTGTGGAAGGCTTCCCCAGCACCTGCTTTCAGCACATTTAGGGCTCTTTCTTCTTCAGCTATTGCTCGCTCCTGTGCTTGAATGATGTTCTCTTCTACTGTGTCTGCTTCTGTCAGTCGGCAATTATATTCAGCAACAAGCTGTCATGGACGTGGGGAATGCAGAGAAATAGCTGTAGTTTTGAGCTGTCACAGACTACTAAAGATGTCCTTACAGATAAATGTTTTCAATTTGCCTTTGAGTAGGAAATAAAGAGTGCCTGGTAAAGCATCACTAGTTTACAGGAATAAATTGGTATGCTGAAACACCTTCATTTCTCTCATTAACTTGTGCTGGGTAAGAGGTACTACCCAGCTTTCATGTGTCAACAAGAAGAATGTTGTAAAAGGTGAGATGAGCTTCTCAAAGCAAGAGAAAACTGTCTTTCACCTTCTGTGGAATAACAGTTAATTCACTGTGTTTTGCCTAAAGCACAGGATGACATTTAAAACAAGTGTTCCCTTCTACACATTAGGATGGTTTCCAAGAATATATCAGTAGTGATACTTTACTTCTCCTTACAAATTTTAGATTTAGGTGATTCACAAGTACAACTCCAAAAGAAGATCCTGCCTCAAAGAGGTTTTGCACCAAATTAAAGAAAGATTTCAGCAGAGTACAGCGACAGATAGGAGCAGTGTCAGTGAAAAGTACAGATGTTGGTCTCAGAACATCTGTAGCCCATCATTGAGCTTTTGGAAAAACTTTTTGTAATGTGGTTTAATCTTATGGTTGAAACATTTTTAAATAGGAAGGGCAAGATGCATCTCAGCTAAAATCCAATGCTTTGTCCTATCCTGCTCATTCTGGAGTCTCTCCACCATCAACAGAATCCAGGACATGACTCCCTGCCATACCAAAGCAGATATCTAAAATGGACCAGATCAATCATGCCCTAAAAAGGGCCTATTTTTTCTACTTTGCTGATACAAAGAGCTTTGGGTGATTAGTTCAGCTATAACATACATATTAGAGATATGTATTGCCAGTTGAGGTGAATCTTATTTTTCAGGAGATAGTATTCAAATTTTATTACTCAGAACATCCTGTGTCCACTGATAAAAAATGCAAAAGAAATCTAAAACTTCAGGTTTTTCAGGTATGATAGCCTTTGAGAAAGTATGACTCAAAAGGGAAAACCAAATGAGGCAAAATAGATGTGGCTCAGATGTTCCTAGCAATAGCCTCCACTCGCACACTGACAACAACTATCAGAGCAGTATGGTTAATATAAGTAATTTTTATTTTTATTCTTATTTTCATCCGATATTTCCAAATAACTTTAAAAACTCTAATGACCTATGCATCATAGTGCACCACTGGGGTGGGAGAACTATATTTAAGTATCTTTACAGCATTTGTTTTCAAAAGGCAACGCATGACAATAGACTATTTTAAGAGAGGATGTCTAACACAATGACTTTCAATTATATGGAAAAGTTAAGTTGCAGAATAGGCTTAAAAAGGGTGATTGGTTTTACTTTGTGTCTGAGGAAGCTTCTAGAACAGAGAATAGTTTGTGTAGTTGGTTAGATCATGCCAATTGAAGGGAATGATCCTGTGGGAAAAAAACTGCCCATAAAACTGTCAATTCTAGGAAAAAGAAAAAAAAAAGAAAAAGAAAAAAAGCTTTTTTTCACCCCAAAGACCTAGAAATTGTAAAGCAGCAATGAACATGTATGTATAGCAAATGTGAACAAGGCTCTGAGCTTGGACTTGGCTTTAACTTGTACCTTCTGCAGCTCCTCCACGAAAGCCTCATGATAAACGTCCTCTCCCCCACGGGACCTGATCAAACTTGTCTCCATGTCCGCCCCTATCACATCTCTGGTGTACAGCTCCTTGAAAGTGCTGCTCAACAAATGGGAAATGTCCTGAAGAAAGAGAACGAGGCTGTTAGCGCTTAAATACAGAGATAGGAACAAAGCAAATCCCAGGGGACGCAGGCTGGCGCGCTAGGATGATTAAATAACCACTCAGTTCTGCAGAACTCATTCTAAATATAGCAATTTTTAAAATTCGTGTGGAATAAGCCGTGGAGAGAAGAAACCCCAAGGCAGGTTGGGTTGGGGTCACTGAATGGCAGCCTTGATGCCAGGGCTACCCACGCGTCTCCTCTTGCTGCCAGGAGAGCTGGGATGGGGCTTCTCCGGGCTGGAGGAAAGTGCTCCAAGGGGCTCAGGTAGCTGCTCCATGATGGACACGCAGTGCCCAGCCCGGTGTTACCTGCGTGCCGGGGCAGAGGCCTCGCTGAGCCATGGCTGGCGTCTCTGCAGCCGGGACCGGCCCTGCTGCCTCTCACCGTAGCCTCAGGCCTCCTGCCGCCTCTGCCTCCGGGCGATGGCAGCGCGGGCGGCGGCGCCGGGCGGCCACGTCTGAACGCTCCCCAGCTGCAACCTCCTTCACGACCCACCAACTAAACAACCAGACCAAGCGCCCCGGCTGCCGAGGGAAGGACGCGCGCTCGTCCCGGCGCCCCCAAGGGCCGAGATCGGCGGCAGGGACTCGCGGCGGGCGGCCGGGCGCCAAGGCCGCCGCTTCCCCCTCGCGCCGCGGCCTCTGTGTACGCCGGTTGCTAACAACAGCCGCCTTCCTTGGCCGAGCAGGGGGATGTTGGCCTTGGAAACGGCGCTTGTCTCCGCTGCCTTCCCGGCATAGCCTTTCTTCATTTCTCCAGGCTCCTTTTATTTATTAGATTCCCCCTCCCCGACAATGCGTCTTGTTGCATTTTTGTTTGCCTGCAAAAACTTGAAACTTCCCCAGGGAAAACCCCCTGGTGCGTCCATAATATCCCATGGAAGAGCCTAAAGTGGGAGCTATAGCTCTCCTCTGACAGGAGCTAGAGCAGGTATCGGTGTTTTCTTGCCTCTAGTTGTTTGGGTTATCTCACATTTTGAGCTGATTCTCTGATTAGAATGCCAAGTTTTCTGTCTGCTAACCAGAATGCCAATAAAACCCAGTCTTTCTTTCAAGGATTCATTCCCAGAGTTTCAGAAAGCCTTGGAGTAGTGGCAGTAAAGCAGATGTTTCCGTTTAAAGCAGTATAGATGTGTGTATGAAAACTGAACGAGGAAAAAGCCTTCTGTATTTCATCCTCACTGCGTTTCAACAGCTTGCCAGGCAGATCATCCCAACTTGGAAATCGGATGCCTTTTTCTTCCATTTGCAGCCCAGCAAATGTACCAAAAAATCAGAAAATGAGACCGAGACCTGCTTGCTCAAACCCAAGATCGGAAGAGAGGGTTTAAAAGCAAATACGAAGCTCTACACAGTTCACTTTCCCTAATACATTAGCACTGAATATATTTTTGATCAGATTTTTTTGCTGCTGTTATCATAAATTCACTTAAGCTTAAAAACAGACACCACTATTCCCATCATTCAGCTGTTTAATGCACTAAAGATACTCACATTTCCATATAACCACTTTAAAAGTTAAGAACAATTTGCATATATCTCATCTTCTTCATCACTGTTCTAATATATTAACTTCCAAAGGCCGAATGGAGAATCATGGATGTAGGAAATAGTAAAAAAGCCACCAAACAGAAGGCTGAGCCTACAGCTGTAAGCAGAGCGTGTCCAAATGTAGAAACTTTCTCTAACTACCATGTATGATATTCAGCAGAAATTTTTGACTTTGTGTTTCTCAGCTTTGCAAAAACTGAGAGTAGAAAGAAGTAGCAAAATGCTTATCTATAAAATGGCCAGATGTGATTCAGATAAAATTAGGAAGCTAAAGAACTGGGTAAGAGGTGACATGTACAAAACGATACTGCAAAGTAGAACTACATCTTACACTTTCATACCAAAAAAAAAAAGTTTTTGATTCATTTTTTTCTTCCTTATATTTTATTTTAAGTATAGGTGAATGTTATGACCCAACCTTGTAAGTCAACCAGTATATTTCTTTACAGATTTTTAAAGCAAAGGACAATTGTGTTTGACTAATTAAAATCTTGAATTATTTTCAACATGCATTCATTAAATGTATAGGTAACATTGGACTACGTATAGTGTGGTTTTACTGAATAAAACAACTTACAGAAAAATTCTTATGTTAATCTTCATAATAATCCCCAAACCTCTACTAATGTTGGTGGATTTCCTCACAGAGCGAGAACTCACTAATGTGGTAACACTCACATGATATTTAAAAATTTTCTTTGAAATTACAAAATTTAGGACTCTGTTAAAAATAAAAGGCAAAGTTAAAATTCTGCTGGAAGTCCTATCTCCCCCAACTATGTTACTGGAACACTATGGATTCATTTGGAATTGATCTATCTATATCTCCCAAACACAAATATAATCCATATATATATGTGTATATATATATATATATGCATGCATATTTATATGTATATTTATAAAATGCCACGTGTTATATGTTGATGAAGAGAAAATCCAGTCCATAAGCTTTAGGATACCCAAGTCTACAATCATTTTTAGGATTTTCTGGAGAGAGTTCATGTCATGTAGGCTTCACGTGGCGTTTTTTAGATGCAGGAGAGTAAGGTACTGTCTTTTGCTAGGGAAGACTCCTTTGCATACTCCCACTGAGGTAGCAGAAATAATAGTTTCTTCTTTAGATCTGGATGTTACAATGCAATTGCCATAAGGAGTCTGGGGGTATGATTCACTTTGACATTGCTGCCCTCCAATGGTCATATTAAGATTTCCATGTATTTGGGAAACAAGTACTTTATTAAGCCTCTGATTAGATAACTGAGAAGCTAGTTATCTGAATCTGGCATATTATTTTATATGTTTGCTGGGTAAAGGGTATTTATTCTCTACTTTGCTAAAACAACATTATTTCCCCTTCTATGTACTGCAGAGACCAATTCAGCCAAGCAAGTATCATCTCAAAACAGGGTTCCTTCAAGTGTCACCATGTATATTATGGAGATGAAATATCATTTACAGTCTGACTTTAAAACCTAGCAAAACTTTCAGACATGACAACTAGAAAAATAATCTTTTGGGTTTTATTTTTTTAGGTTCAAATGCCAAATAACTCAGATTATGAAAGCTGGTGTCTCACGCTGCAGTACTTCCTTGTCCTACCAAATTTGGGCTTCTCTTCAGATATACTAGTTACTTATCTTCTTAGAGAACTTGTCTTGCTTAACTTATTTAGATCATTTCCAGTTCTTTTTGAGACACTTAGAAATAACTTGTAGTTCCACATGGATATTCTTCATTACTTCCTCTCCTAATACTGTCTGTGGTGTTATTGTGTGTCTGTCTTCAAATAGGAGTCAACTCATTCATTTCCTTCCAGTTTTCACCCTTCTTTGAACTTATACTGTCCCTCACTGAAACATGTCAGTGGGTATTGCTGTATGTCTGCTAAAATACTCATAATTTCTTTGAAGTCACATGGGATCTTACAAGACAGACACACCCAACGTGCAAGAGAGCATGTGGAAAATGTATACACAAAGGAGTCATTCATTCCTTTCCAACAGTGTTTAGGCAGATACCTCACTCTCTAATTAAGCTGGAAAAGGGCTACGCCTCTCCACAGGGATCCAGCCTTACTGCGCTGTCCCAATATAACACGGGGACTTTCAAGCAGGGCAGAACAAGGGATTCTGAACAGAGCTGGGACACCGCTTATTTGTTTATTTATTTATTTATTTATTTATTTATTTTAATATGTGGAAAGTAACAATGAAACCAACCTTTGGTTCAATTTGCAATCCAAAATCTGCCATCTGCTTAATGATGCACCTTTCTTCTCCAAATTAAAGAAAAATGTTATTCTTTTCCCTTGGCAATTTATTTTTATATGTTCATAAAAACACTTTTCAGTGCTATTTTTGGTAAATGAGTCAGTTTCTTGGCATATCAGCTACATGGTGGACCACAGACATCATCACTTCAGCGCTTAAAGATTTTACAGTAACAACAATATTTTACTGATGTTTAATATTGTTCTTCATCACTGTAGGTCTATACTCCAAATTCCATGATTGCGTAGAGACACATGGACTAGTCTTGTATGAGCTAATTTTTGTCCTGGAATCAATCCAGTATGGCAGATCAGAAATCCTTAAGAGATAATTTACAGTACTAAGAACAAAGTGCTATTGATTTCTTTAATAGGAAGCTTGGTTCTGTCTTTCCTTCATACCCTTCTGGGGTTGAACCTCCCCTGTGGAGGTTGTCCTTCTCCTTACCCAACAGTAAGGGTTTCTAGAGAAACAAAGAAACCTTCAAAGAGGAGAAACTTTGGGTCTGCTAGGTCTGCTTTACTCCCTACCCTTGGGATCCCCTCTTTTGTGATCACTGTACTTGACTTTTGCCCACTTGTGACTTATCCAGCCAGGCTTGTTCAGTCAAATCATAGCTGTCAGAAAACAGGGACCATCTCTTGCTCTCCCAGTGCTTCAGTATTTTACAAAGTCTTCCCTGCTTGTCCTGAAAGCTACCCTAAACCCAAACACCGTTAGATTTATGGGCTTGCATCTATGTTTTGTCCCAGCTCTCAGTTCTGTTTCAAAAAGAGAATGAGCAAAATAAATCAGATTAAGATGATGATCCTGACTGGCCAGATTGAAACAGCTTACATTTAGTATAAACTATTAAATCTAGTACTCCCTCTCTTCAGGCACTTCGGAGGATAGAAGTGGCCACTAGAGAACATCGGGAATGAAATTTGTGTAGTTGTCAAGCCAAGCAAAAGGCAAGTTTTACAGATGAAACTGAGTAGAGCTGCATCTTAGACTTTTCTTTGGCATTAAGTCATTTTCACCTTGCTGAAAACCACTGATTTAGGCTTTAGTCCCAGAAGATCATCTCAAGGAGACTGCTCACATTGGGACAACATGAATGTGTTGCACCAAATCTACTTCCAGAGCTTTTCCACAAGTAGAATAGGACATAAGAAAATAGATCAGAAGTAACAATGTGTCTTCTGTTGCAAGGTGCTGGAGTGGTGTTAGGCAATAGAAAGCTTCTAGGACTGCACTGATGTAATCTTATCCAAAACTACACTGCAGGCAAGCATTGACACACTAGGCAACCATGCCCTTTCTTCCTGCTGGCAGGCTTGAGTAAAAAGAGGAAACTAGATTCTCTTCTACCCCTGCTCCAAATCTTTTAAGAGTGAAGAATTAAACTGTTCTTTAGGGCTTAGTAATTCCTTCACCCTCATTTCTTGAACAGTCTCATGTCCATACTCCATGCTGGCACAGGAGCGTGTTTTATGCAAAGGGAGGAGGCAGGACACCCCAGTGGGAGGACTAAAGAGCAGTGAGTGATCATGATCCTCCAGAGAAGCAGTCTCAGGCCTCATGGCTACAGTGAGCTGACCCTAGCAATGGAAATGGCAAGAAGGTGGCTTTGATTTCTTCAGGACAAGCTGTTCCTATTGTCTACTCATGCCGTGTGAGCGAGGTCCGTGCTGTGCCCTAACTCCTATAGACTGGGAAGACTCAAACTCCAAATAGTGTCTGTAGGAGCGTGACCTGGGAAACGAGATATGCTCTGGAAGAAAATCCATCCTCTTGTGAATGCTGCTGACCTCTGATCAGATGATGTGATACCTGCCTAGAAAATCAGCACCTTTTTTTCTGCACAGGCTGGCAAGGTGCCCTTAACTGTGCCCGGAGAGCCATGAAGCAACAGAGGTGTATTTCTGTTTACCCGCAGCCACTGACATCTAAATGGCCCTCCTAGCACACTGAGACAAGGACAGGAAACCATTTAACCATTGGGAAGGTCATAGAATGACTACTGGTCTCATCAGTATGCCCTGCTTTAAGCTGCACCTAATAACTCTTCCATGAAGCTTCTTACTTACCTTTGTATGGTAAAATATCTATAGGCAAGATATTCTAGGAATTAGTTAAAAAGTCTTTGAACATTTCTCAGCTTGTTTCTAACTTAGGAGCACTCCTGAGGTTCTAGGTAAGGAAAGATATCCCAAAGGAAAGATTTTTTTCTTAGGACAGCATTCCCTACAACTGCTTATAACACAGGTGCCTGTCAAGTAAGCCCAAGTACATAGGAATCTGCAAAGGCCGGGGAGATATTGACACAAGGTCTCTTGAGGGACTCACAGTCTTATGAATTGGAAGCTGAAGGCAAAGTGGGACATCACACACCTCTTGAAATGACACTAGATTTCTCTGTTTAGGCAGCTGAGTACTACTGTTAAAGTCCTCAAGTTCAAGGAGCAGTGCATTTTTTTCCCAAGAGTATCAATGACATGTTAGCAACTGAAGTGTGACCTGACCCTTGGTACTACAGCTTAGTAAGTAATCTATTACAGTATTAATTTTGATCTGAAAACAACCAGTTTTGCAACACAAGAGAAAAAAATGGTAACATTTGGGGGAATTCTTCCACATTTTTTAAGTTCAACAAAAATGACAAATTCTTTCTTTAATTGCAGTTGGCCTTAAAAATACACACACCTGCAAGCACCGATGTACAGTCCAGCATTTTCCCTGGTGCATTAGGAAGAGGGCAAAATGTTTCAAAAACACATTCCAGCCTAGGTTGCAGCTGACACTGTTCAGGTAAAAGGGCTAGATCTGCTTCCTTCCTTCACTGAGGATGAAGAGTGTGAGGTATAGAGCAGAGAACATGTCCCATCCTGTCAAACTGGTAATGAGATCTTCATGTGCTGAGGCACCACACTATTGCAACACTTTCAAACTGAACCTTTTCAATGAGCATCCAAGACTGGTTTGTTGGGTTTGGGGGTTTGTTGGGTTTGACCTAGGGGGAGAGGAGCTTTATGGCTTAATATAAGCAGAAATGTGTCAGATTTGAGTAATTTTTTTTTGCGGAAAAGTAGTTGTCCATAGGGTTTCATATCTTCTGCTCCACTAGACTCTGAATCAAGGAGAGTTTTGGGTAAGAGGATGGAGAGGATGAATCATTCAGGATTCAAAGACCATGAGGTGAGCAGAGGGTAGCTGGGATCATAATTTGGACTAGTTGGATGGGGGAAACTCTGAGGAACTTAAGGAGGTGCCTCCTGTGCCACAAAATGAAAGCCAAGGCCCAGAAGATAGCTCCAGGGTTGTCTTTGGTTGTTCTACAGACCACAGACTCTGAGCAGACTACATCCTACTAGTTCATGCTAACAGTGCTTCTATCATTCAGTTTTTTAATTTCTATATATTGTTTCCACTGGCACATCCGCTTGCAGTTGCACAAATTGGGCCTCCCCCAAATGGAAATGAGGTGTGCATCTGTGTGAAAGGTTTTCTGGTTTAGGTGCCCTCCAGCCAGAGCAGGAAGGAAATGAGTCATTCTACCTCTGTGCTTCTCCTGCACTAGGCTTGCAGAACTGATGAAGCTGCAGAAAAAAAAACAATGAAATACTTCCTCAGTGGGAGATTTTTATCGTTCTTTCTGCACCCTCTACGCCCGTTGGTGTTTTGTTTTCAAAAAAACAAGTAATACTATCAGTTGGAAGAATATCGTTGCACTCAATTCTACTGGCTTGAAAATGTAGGAGTAGAGTTTTGGAAGTAGCAGTTGCACCTTTATATATGAACTTCAGTTCTGCTTAGCACATACAGCAAAGGTTTATTATTCTCTCTTCAATAGTTAAAAGATATACCATGCGATCTCGGATATCCCAAGTGTGTTTACCCTGTCTGCTTTAAGATACACCAACATCTTAGTTTGGTTCTCTCCATCCTCTCCAAAGGAGTCTCTTTTTTCGTTAACAGTATATTGAACTGTGTTCCTAACTTTCATCTTATGAATTGCACCTAAACTAGAGAGTAGAAGAGCTCTCTATACTAGAGAGTAGAGCTCTTTTTGAATAAGCTTCACAAGATATTACTAGTCATTCTTTCACAGTCCCTGGAATTAATTAATATAAAAATTCATCTAGTAACAGATTTTTACCTTGGTGATTTTTTTTTGAGCATCCCTTGTGATTAGTGTATCCTTCTCCTTTTCTTATGTCTGTCTTTCAAAAAGCAACACACATTATAAATTATAAATGAACACCACATTATACACATTATAAATTAACACCAAAGGTGCTGGCTATTTTTAGGACCCAGGAGACATGGGAATTCCTTGTATACCTTCTGCAAAAGCAGAAAAGCAAAAGCAAAAGCATCTGCTCTGAACGTGTTAACAATCTATATAATCATGTAAGAAAATTGCCATACTCTTCATGGGTTTTTTTTTTTTGGATGGGCGTGCAGAGAGGTCTGACATCATGGTGCTTAAACAAATTCAAGTTTTAATTATTTGGGATCAAAAATAAGAAAGCTTTATTTGCAACATCACTGAGATTACCCATGTTTCACACCATGGAATCACAAGACCTTCATGAATGGTGTAAGCATAAGGAGCATATACATAATAGGATTTTCAAAAATTTAGCTCTAACTCAGATGTTCCATATTTTCCACGCATTTAAAGTTCATGTGAATCAGCGATGCTGAAAAAAATGAAAATAGTTGCATTTAGTGAATAGAATTCAAGATGCATGTAAAGCAAGTTATCTTGGCCTAACAATTGTGATTTCAGAACTTGAAATACACTCTCTAACCTGGATGTTAGTGGTTGTGATGCCCCAGGTGTCAGATCCATTGTAACCAGGTGTGTTTGAAGTAGCCTTTAATGGACAAAGATGGCAGGAACTTGGGACCAGTCTCCTTTGGATCTTCTTTCTTCACAGTGATGATCGCTCAAAGTAGCCTTTTCATACCAGTGAGTCAGGTATGTCACTAAAGAGGTGTCCTAAAGAGGTTATTGCTTCTCCATTCACTCAACATTAACTTGCTATTAATGGTCAGATTCACTAAATGATTCAGACAATCATAAATCAGTTGTCTAGCATTGTGGTGCTCCGTGCTGTTACTGATGCACTCAACTGAAATGCTGATAAAACATACATATTTAATTGTATATAGTAACATTTATATGAGAGTCTCATTGAGCGTCTAATATATAAGATTTGATGCCTTGCAAAGCATCTGCACTCTAGCTCTCCCTTATGTCTTTTTTAAGGCTAACTGTACTTTTCTTTGCAGCTCTCTGACAAAAGTGTTTTGATTATCCCCAAATCAAAATATCTAAAGTCAGGGAATTCAACATTAGAAAGCTCAATTCAACCTAAAGATGTTAAAGTATGAAAATGCACAAAATGAACTTCAAATACTCTTAAATCTATCTTGCAGTGAAACAAATTAAGTGAACAAATATGAAATACATCTTTCAACATAAATTAAAATTCATGTAAAGATAAAATTATGCTGAAATCATGCTTAGTACTGCTAGTCAGAGATCAGATTATTTAAGCATCTTTTTTTTTATGGTGAAATTCCTACATTCACAATGAGTGGTTTCGAATACCGAATCCCAGATTCCTATCTCAAAATCTCAGTTTATCTCATAATCTCAATCTTTTCTCCCTTTCCACGAAAGTTTTCAGTCTGACATCAGTGTGAGGCTTGTTGGACTGGTTTAGCTGCTTTATACATCCCTGGTATTTTTGCTTCATTTTCCAATGCTGGTCTGCAGAGCAGGACTAACCATTGTGGTTAATATTTTAAAATCAGATATGCACATCAGCATTATTCCATTTGAAGATGCCCTGGTAATAGTTATCCATGGTGACAAATGAGGAATCTGGTTGTCCTCCTCACTCTCTGAACTTTATGATACTGTGTTCTGTGTTAACTACACTTCTGCCTTGCCTATCAACTGCAGCAAGCTACTTTGCAAGCAAAATTGTGATGTCCAGTGAGCCCCCCACATACCCAAATAATCTCCTTGTCCCTATAGGATAAATCTAATTCCTGAGCTTTTTCCAGTTTATCTCCTAAGGCAACCTGATCCTCCAAGGTGCTGAGCTCTCCCAGCTCCCATCAGGCTGCGATCCCACAACTTGTTTCTTGGAGGTGGTGCTCCAAGACCTGCCAGGAGCAGGAAAATCAGCCCATAGGGAAATGCTGGGTAGAGCAGAGTCAGTGATAGGATCAGCCCTCTGATTCCCAGACCTCCTCCAGGCAGAGCAGGCAACAATTTACCATAAGAATGGTGTCCACCTAAGGAAAGACAGTGCTGATAAAAATAAAAGAATAATGATGCCATTGTGAAATGTGAGTCATCGGGGTGATGGGAACAGGCAAAATATCATTTTTTTTTTTTTATTTTCAGGCTTTGAACAATTCCCAAAATATAAAACAGCTGAGAATGTTACGTTTTCCTCTCTCTCTACTCACAGCTAATTTGCATCAGAGTTGGACACAGAGAGATCAGTTGATCTGAGCATGGCAAGAGACCCTCCTAACAACCAAGCAATGGCCTGAAACAGTGAATAGCATGGGAAATGGCAGGGAAAAAATGGTTCAGTGAGCGGCTGGACTGTAACATGGTCTGAAAAATTAAGATCCCACTTTTGCAGTAATGCAACACCAATGGGACATTCTGCTTTGTGATGGTTTCAGTAATATTTCTGCTGACGATCATGGGCAAAAGAATATGTAGCTACTAATGCTCCCTGATGGGCAAATAATTGCAAAATGCTTCCTCTGATCCTGCCTCATCATAGCAGCAGAAATTCTGCCTTCTTTCTTTTTATTTTCCAAGCAAATAAAGCACCTTCTTGTTATCTTTGGGAAATGCAGTTGGGAATGTTTCTGCCTTATGAGGAGGGTGTGTGTGGGAGTCCAAAGGCAGAGGGAGCCAAGAGGCATCTTGTTAGGAAACACTTGGTGATCGAGCTGTGTGGCATTCCTCTGAGATGAAGAGGTCCTTCCACAGTTAAACAAGCACTTGAATCAGGATTGCAGAGCAGAGCCACTCAGCAGCTAAACCTCTGCTTCACTCGGGGTTCGCTGTGATTTATGGCTCACTGTTGAGTCAAAACCTAGAGAAGGTTTTGGCTTTGAACCCTGCAAATGCTCTGTGTGCCACGGTTGTGTGTGCACAAACATTGCAGAAGGCAACAGGGTGCAGGTAAGACCAAGGAGGGAGCCTTGCACTGGTCTAGCACGACACCAGTTCAGTGTGTGGCCCTGGTGCTGCTGCACGTGGCTGTGTTGCAGAATGATGCAGGTTCCTCAGGATGCAGGTTCCTCACCATGCTGAGCTGACACTGACCTCTTTCCAAGCTCATATTTATGGCTGGAGAGCAAGGGGGTTAGTCAAGGTGAACCCTGGGTTTAAGGGTTAGTCCTCGGTAAAGTGTCATGGCATGGCAAGGCATCAGAAAACGGGCAGCCTTCATTTGGACTACTGAGTGTCTCCAGGCCTAGAAATACCTCTTGGAGATCTCAAGAAATTACAGTGTAGGTAAGAAAAGAGCCGAGTGCTCAAATTGGGCTTTGTGATTTTATTTTTTTGCTCTAATTAAATGCAGGCACAAAACACACCTTAAACACAGAGGCTGAGGAGCTTTAGAGCAGCTGCCTGCTCCTCTGCCTGGCTGAGGTGCCATTCTCCTTCTCATTTCTAGAGTTCCTCTACTCCCTGAGAAGGAGGAGCATAAGTCCAGATACAGCCATGGGCAGTCCAGGAGTGTCATTCTCATCTGGAATTCAGATCCCCTCTCCACGAATTGCAGGGAGAAGGTTGCCAGAGATGCTTGCCAGAAGGCTGCAGTGAATTCCTCACATTCCTCCCTGGCCTGGCAGGATGATTCAGAGAATAAAACCTGTGACACCAAAGGCAGGGGAACAAAGCTGCTTCCCAGGTCTTCCAAGAGCCATTAAATGTGAGCCATTAAAAATGAAACTCTCAATGTCCAGAAATTTGATAGACACCAAGCTGGATGTGAAGTTGCTACTGACAGGTGACACACGCAGGATGTCCTCAGGCAATAAATACAGTCCTTGCTGTAATAAAATATCCACAGAATTCAGGAAAAAAAGATTTTTTTTTCTGTTAGGTTTTGCCTTCTCTGCTACAAAGGTGATGTGTTCTTCCTCTGAACCGATCAGCGCAGGGTAACTCCTGCAGAAAATTCTTGGGGGAGGCAACGCACTGTAATCTTTTCATGGGGTAAATCAGGCTAAGACAGCAATGGGCAGAACTTACGCATTCACCTCAGTCACCTACACTGCAGTAAAACCTCTAAAGTTCAGCTCTGTTTTTATCTGACTGGGAAAAAAAAACACATTTTCAAAGCAGAGAAGGATAACCTTCAGTGCCTGGAAAAGGAATTGAAATGGCCCCTTAGAGATGCCAAGACCAAACTGCTCAGACTAGATGGCACTGATTTAAATTTGCTGCCTATCACCATTATTGCCTCTGTGAGCAGAGACAATATGTGCAAAGCGGTGCTATTTCATTTAAGTGACACTGAGTTCTTCCCTTCTAAGTCATGGTTTGACCTTGAAGATGAAAAGCCATAAAGCTGAGTGTGAGCAAGCTGATGGATAGAGCTTAAACTGGAGCTGTGCTCAGAGAGCTGAAGCAATCAGAAATTCAGACTGCTTTTAAAAGGCAAGTGAAGATACAGAAACAATCAGTCATAGCCTATCTTAACTACATGGTTTATTGCAAAGTGAATCACTTTCTAGGTGTTTCAGGAGTAACGACGACCCTTTGCAGTTTTATCTGTAATTTTAAACCTTTTGTCACTCCGCTGTGACGCTGTTTAACCAGGCAGAGAAGGACCCACCTTAACAGGAATGCAGACAGTGAAGTGAACCAAAATGAGATGGGATTCCTAATTTGCTATATTATTCTTAGAATATTATTTATTAGTGGGATTTTTTGTTTGTTTGTTTACAGGAGCCCAGTAACACCTCACACCACCTTGGCTTAATTTTCCACCAACTGCATATGGGTTTCAGGTAACCAACTGCACATGGCACATCTCTAGCAGTAGAGATAAAAGGACTGTTGCCTTCTGGAACAAGGCTCTGATATGACCTGTGCTATATGGTCTCAGCTTTCGAGTGTTTGTCACAGGTATCCCCAGCTCTGACAGTCTCCAGGAGACAGTGCAGTAATGGTGGTGATCACAGTGCTGCAGTTGCTCCTCTCTTGTTGTAGTCATGCCCAGAGATGCAGTGAAGGGACTGTATCTAGACAAGTGTGTTCTCTATGGGGCAAATTTCTATTTATGGGGCAAATTAGCTCCTCTTACATCTCCCCTGTGCTACAGAGGGGCATAGGTAGATTAGTGCCTGAAGGAATCAAAGCAAGAGTCTTATGCCAGCTGCTCTCGGATGCTGAAGGGCTTGTCTTGGGCATGTGGTGGGGGCTATAGACCAGCTGAGGAAGGCAAAGGAGTTGCTGTAATGTAATTTCCCATATTATTTTCAGACTCTTTGCCCTTTTCTACCTTTCCTCCCAGGTGAAAACTATCCTGCCCTCATCTCCTCAACTTCCCTGGAGTTTCCAGCCTGACTCATCCCTTGGCCTCCCATGCCCTCAAATCTGCGCTCCTTTCTCCATGTGACAGGTTTCTCTGGCCTCCTCTGGAAGTCCCCCTGCCTTGGGGCTTTTAAGAGGAATCTTAAGATTCCTCCTGGGAACTGACTCAGGAGCACATCCTTGGGGTGGTATCCCTGTCCAAGCCCATGTTTCTTGTCCATTCATCTGCCACTGGGACCCTGGCATGGAGGCACTAGCAGCCCTAGGACCAAACCACATGGTTCCTCACTGCATGTCTCCCACATGTGTAACTGTCACATGGGGACTTCTCCTGCCTGGCTGTGGAGCTGCCCGGTTTACATCCATGCAGGGACAAGGGCTTTGAATCCTCCCACCGCTCCACCAAGCGTCTGCATCGACACCACCCAAAATCACCAGGAACAAAACCAAACCACACAACAACTGCGAACCTCCCTCTCCACATTCAAGTGGAGGGAACCTCCCTCTCCACATTCAAGTGGAGGGAAACGGTATTTTTACACACTGCATTTCCTCCCTTTCCCTCCCACCTCTTTACCAGCATCACCGTGCTACAACTTAAAAAGTACCTAATTTTGAGCATAGGAAACAGGCTGTAGAGAATCAGCTCAGTCAGAGCCTGGGGACAGCGCGAGGCTTTTTCCCTGCTTTCTGTCCTGCTGTCTCCACTTCAAAGCTGGGGAGTTTTTTGATGTTTTGAGGTGCTGCCTCTGCGAGCAGCTGTGGTTACAGCTTCTATTTCTACGCTGATGATTTTTGACGTATGTGCTTTTCTTGCTTTCTTGCTTGCTTGCTTTTTTTTTTTTTTTTTTTTTTTTGTCTACATGTGTGTGTGTAAATTGAAATATTCCTCAGAATGCTGGTTCCTTTTAGCCCCCAGGGAAGTGGCTTCTCTTCAAGGCCTTTCCCTTGGGAAGGGAATCTGGCGCCTCGGGATGGTTCATGTTGGCCGCTGCCTTCCTACAGGGAGGCCACGGAGCACCGAGGGGAGTCGGATCCCTCGGGATGATCCGCGGTGGCCGCTGCCTTCCTACAGGGAGGCCACGGAGCACCGAGGGGAGTCGGATCCCTCGGGATG